>UZAF01017439.1:0-45101 GCA_900617895.1 Haemonchus placei
CTGCTTCCCATTTGCTAGGCGGTCGGATTCCACAGGCGAAGAAGTTTCTATCTTGGAGGCGATCACGCCTTGAAGTGGCCATCAAGCCATCAATTTCGTCGAAAGTTCTGTACGTTAGCCAATTTTTCAACGGGCGATTGACGTGATAATCCAGATGAGTTTTTGTTGGTGAACAGGGCGTAGAAGCAGATTCCATTCTTTATTTGGCGGTCCATCGCCGAAAAGTTCCTTGAGATCACGTTATGAGTGTGTTGCCTTCCAACATTTATCGAAGTAACAGAGCATAATGTGGCTTGTATGAAGATGACTTTCTGGTCATATTTCTGTTAAGGAAAGCGAGAAGATTTTTTCTACGAAAATCCCGAATCCAAAAATTTTATTTTAGCGTGAGAAAAGGAGCCGCGAAAGATTCGCATTAATTATGCATCAACCTAATAGTTCTACAACGAACGAAAAACGTGTCTTGCTCAAACGCGATCGGAATTCGGATGGCTCAAAATCAGAGCCACATGATGGATGCGGCGTTCACACTCTGTCGAGCTACAAGGTTATTGCCAAATCTCCAAAAATGTATGCAATCTTGTCTAGCGTTTGTGCAACACAGCTCCTGCGCGAGTCGCTATATTTGGAGAGCTTTTTTGATTGCTCCAATAAGCCCCAATAAGCAGAGGTCAATGTTAATATTCTAGTTCCTTGGAAGCTCTCCAGACAACATCACGCCCTTGTGATTCTAGCTAATTGATAGAATGACCTTCTTTTGATGGAAATTAGCTTGGACATCGTTTCAGCAGGTGTATCCTGTACTATTTGTTACTCATTTCAAGAAGGTTCGTCTTTATTGCGCTTGAAATGCAAATTGCAGATGCTAACTGTCAAGCGAATCCCAGTGAATTCGTGTGCTCGCTGAAGCTTTAGCTTTCTGCTAGTTCAAGTTTAACGACATTCTCCTTGACTATGAATGCGTAGGTCTTCTCACCAAGTTCTTACATGGATTACATGAAGATCGGCCCCGGTCAATGCCATCCGGGCCACCTTGAAGTCATAAATTGCTGGAACGAAAAGTTGTGGGCCGGTGCTCATCTGTACACTGTGATGAGGCATTGTCATTTTATGTTTTACATATAATTTATCACGGGAGACACCAGCTATTCTCTTTGCAAGAAGTAAGTAGGTGAAATGTGCCAGAAATGCTTCGTCTGACATTGCATGTTCAAACTGATTCTGAAAGTATAAATGGAAATGTAGTTAGTTTACATTTTTGGAAAGGCGTATAAGTACAGAACTTTAATATATATCAGGTGAAATTTTGTTCAAACTTATGAAAGCTTCTGAAGCAAACCTTTGAAAATCGATTTCAGTATCCTATTCACTTTTCGAACAATCCAAGAAAACCGATAGACCCTAATTTCTATCCTCAGTGTGATTTCGTAGGGATACCATTGTAGGGAGAAAGTCTAGGTTTATACGTTCCTACTATACGCTAGGTGATTCTCGATGCATAGCGTATAAGATTAAAAATTGTATTCGATTAAATTTATTTTTATAGTTTTTACTGCACGAGGTTCTATGTGGTGTGAATTCTGCCTCGAAGCTACGCTTCTCACTCTAATTCAGATTTCTGAAACTATCGATTGGCGATGCTTTTTGGAATGTTCCATAACTAAAGCTAATCTTGTCTTTCTTTCTCGGGAACAACCCTTCTTCTTTGACGTTCCAGAGTTCAATTACAGACAGATGCATGCATTTAGAAACTCCTCCCGTGGGATTACCACACTCGTGATGAAGTCTCGTGGTTGCACGTCTGATCGCTTCCGTTTTTCATCCCCAGATAGCAAGCAATCCAAGGGTAAAGAGAATGAACGGTTGAAAATAATAGCAGTAACATTGGTCCACAGAAAAAAATTATTAACTCTGCGATCTTCAGGAAAGTAGTACCAGAAAAAATTATCGTTGCTGTAAATGCAAGAGCTTCAAGCGGACATCCTATTATTGGTCATCCATTTGGGTCCAAGCAAACAAGGGGGTGAAATGGAGCAGCAAAGACTGTTGGGTTCGAAGAAAGGAGGTAGGAAATTGAACAAGAAAGGCCAAACTGACGAATGACAAATGTCAATCGAAAGTTCGAGTGAATAAAGGGAAACAAGGAATTAGAGGGTATCACATCAGTCTGAAACATCAGTCACTCTATTTTTATTCTCATTTTGTACGCAGTGCATTCGGGAATGGGGACGCGCGATTCACGCGTGACCCCATTAGAGTCTTCGCGCACGCAGCATCGTTTCAGTACCTTTCAGTTGAGAGGGACCGTATAAATTTGCAGTAGTCCACGGCTTCACCATGAATTAGATCAAATTTCTTCACTGTGGAAAAGAAGCCCCTTCGAGGTTAAGAATTCACTTCATAGGTCAACAATTTACTTGTCAAGCGTTCAAAATAAGCATAACTTGAAATTTTTTGATCCTAGAAAACGCAATCCTTCTGTAAACGTGCATAGTTGGTCATTTTTTTACTTATTCTACTGATAAGTTCTTATTTCTTCCATTATGATGGTAGGCATGATGTTTAAGCGCGTTTTGTCCGATGACCTCATTATATTGACGCGGAATCGCACCACACCCCAAGTGCGCTAGTGAACAACCAGGTCAACCTCAGCACACGGTGACTCTTGCTGTTACGTAGAGGACTGATATGAGCGTGTGTCTGTCCGAAATTCAGTACTAACTCAAAAGTACCTCAAAGGTCAAGGTTTGGGATGGGTGGGGCACAGGACAATATCAAGAGAGCCCATGTGAGCTTAACCGAGCTCCGCTAGCCGGAAAAGAGACGTGCACCGGAAAGGAGATTGGGTTAGACTGTTTCGGTCTAGATTCCTGGAAATAATGAGTGAAGGTGATTGGTGGGTCAACGAATGGTAGATACAACGCGGGACCCGTCTACCTCGAGGACGGGCTACTTACTTGTGATTTGTTTAGCCGTCCAACAGGTATTTCTCATTGCAGGTACGGAACAAAACGCGATTTGATAAAACGTTTATAGCAGCAACAAACAATAACAAAAAGAAAAAGAGATATGTGATACGTAATCGGGAAGAAATACTGAGAAGGTTGGCGACGTGGCGAGGCGGCTTCTCGGTAGGAGGGCGAGCGTCGTCAACGGCCAGAAGGTGTCTTCGGTGCGAATCCGAAAAAGCTGTCCTAACGATATGTCTCATCTAGTTATACCTTGAAGACCCTGAATGGGTTGATTACTTTCCCTCGAGTCCCTTCTCAAAAGTAGTATGCGAGTAGTTCTTCCGCTCTCACGATCGCTCTTGATCACCCCGTCTTAAGGTGACCCTTCATGTGCGAGTGACCAGGCTTCGGATTTCTTGAGCGGCAAGAATTCGGTATGTGGTTGAATCTTTTCCGTATAGCGTATGAAATACTTTTGTGTTGATTTCATCGCGTTTTACACTTTTTGGTGGCTATGATGACAACTTTCTCACTCAACCATGCAATATCGCTCCAATTTTTTTGCATATTTATGTATACTATATTCAAAGTGGAGTGGAGCGAATGCGGTGTGGAGGCAGGTGGCGCACGATCGCACACGGGTGGTCCAGTGATGGAACTCCGTATCGTTACTGATGGAACGTACAGGCCAACCAAGCCCTCATTCCTCATGGGTCGTTTATTTGTGCCAGACTCTTATGAGTGGTTGAAAGCACTGAAGTGTACATTGCTTTGTCGTCGCAAATCATTGTATAAGCCCTTTCGATCCTTTCCATTTGCGATGAAATTTCGGAGCGATATGCACAGCCTTTGAAATCGTTGACCCAAGAAATTCGAAGGAAGCAGCCACTATCTTTCACTATTATGCCTTGAGTTTTCGTGGATGGCCCCTATATCAGGAATCCTTCAAGTATCTAGAATGGTCTAGAATGTATACGATCGTGCATGGCTGCTTCGAACCCGTCAAGACCAACCCTCTTGGTAGTGGATTCGTGGACATCGTTCAAATATCATGAAGCTATATAGTCCACTTTACCTCCAAAGAAGCGCGTAAAAGTGATGAGCATTCCTGCTTCTACTAGGCTAATCCAGCCAAACATTTTCATTTCTTGCTGCCATCTCAAAATAAGCCTGGTGAGTGTTTAGTTAGCCGGCGACGTGTCATGGATTAGGGAGAAAGTATCTCAATCCAGCAGCACAAAACTAAAAATAGGTAGTTGGTAGTAGTAAGTCAAACCAAAAGTGTATAAGCATAGGTTGAGATCGTGAGCTATTATATATCAGGTAAAGTTTGCTGCAGTTTTCCATTCTCATGGCGCTTACCTGATAGGTCCACTTTCTGAGTCTTTCACTGTTCATGAATGGTTCCAGGTAGTAAAAATAGATCACCTGGCACAGCTTCTATTCGATTCAAAAAAAGCAAACGACCTCAGAGGTGAGGCTTTCCAGGTATCGCTCTACGCCAATCCAATCAGAACATCGAAATCGTTCCTCAAGAGGCTTGTATTCAGCACAAAGGTGGGTTGTTTTTTAGGTGCAGGCCATTTTTTTGCTGTTCCTTTCCCACCTATTTGTTATATGTCCTCTCATTTTCTGATCTTTCCCTCTTTTAACTATTTTCTGAAATTGGGTCACCGCCATTTATTAATTTCTGCTTGTGTGCTGTGTAACAAAATTTGTTCCGATTGAATAAATAAGCAAATAGTAAGGAAATTAATCCTGTGTGTTGTTCAATTTTGTTTACCATGATTGGTGGGAAGTACGCCGATCAGAAAGCTACCGCGTGCCATTCGAGCTGGGGAAGTTGGCTACTAAGCGCCGACCACGGATAGAAACTCGCTAGGTAGTACAGGCCTCTAAATTTACAAAGATCGAGTTGTTGGCTTAAACTGATTATTAGGGCCTCGGTAGTATATTGCGCAACTAAATCAAAAGATGGTCAGAGGCGAATCTCATTCGATTACTTCGCCGATTCTAAATTGCGAGCGTACGTATGGCACACCCCAGGGCAATTGAGTAATGCTCTTGAAGCTCTCCGTATTGCAGGCCCTGAAACAATGTTACAAGAACGACAGGCCCGAGAAATGGCGACGAGTGTAAACGCCTCTACGGAGTCCAGGAGGGCCACTGTGCTGCGACGTCCATCGGCTCACGAACAGAAACGGCTATCAGTTTTCTGAAGAATTCCTTCTCAACCAGAAGGACGCTACATCAGCTCCGTCGTCGCTTTCAATGTTTTCTTGTTCTTTCTATTTTTGATTTTAATTAAAGTCTGTCCATGAGGTTGGAATGTAGTTGTTACATCAACAAACGTGATTAGTACGTAGCATCGAGACGAAAAACTTACTTTACTGGTTCATCACATAGGAAACGAGCACATAATTAACATAGTCAGGTATAAAATACAACAATGTACAAACCTAAATCCAAAAACTGCTTTCAAATCTACAATAGGTGAGATACCGTTTAAAAAGACTCGAAACCGCATGAACCGGAGAAGTGGCTTATAGATAAACATAGATAAAGGCTCCGTGTATCTCCGAATTTGAATAGCAGCATTTGAGAAACCAATGATTAGCTATAAGTGATCGCGCCATTTTTTCGAATACTCTATAAGAATGATCCCATCAGAGGGACAGCGCACGGAAGAACGTGGAAGACCGTTGTTATCAGAGAAGTTGCATTCGATTTGTTGCAGCCCACTCGGTGGATTCTAATGTGTGGTCTTCGGCGACTATTTAACGAGAAAATGCCTGATTTGAAGGCATTGGGTGCAAAATTTAGTTTAGTAACTTTTCACAACGTGCTGTGCTGGGATTTCCTTTTAAAATAATCCCAGTAAACGCTGTTTGGCACGTTGGTAAAAGACCTAGTTGAACATTCGTCACTACGGCAGTTCAATACTGATGCGCTAATGCCCTTTTCATTCCCCTGAAATCACAAAATCCTGGGAGACTTGGAGAAAAAACAGAGCTCATGTGCTATATGTGGGAATAACGCACAAATATATTATATACAAGTTAGAACCAACTGAAACCCAAACTCTACCCACTGATTTCTTCTGCGAAATATTCGTTTTCATTTACCCGCTTTCTTCAAGATGCTTTTTAAAAAATCGGGTGAATAGCAGAACGGATAAGCGATGACAACAGTAGGTTCGGGCAGCGCTCGGCGTGAGTTGAGAAGCTTAGGAGTACCTTATATGGTCGCCCTCGGCCCTTTAAGCTGCTTACTTGCTCCAAAGAAGATCAAGCACTGAAAAGGAGCAAAGAGCAGCTTAGCACGTAGTGCTCCTATTCTTTATATTTGCTGATCTTCAGAAAAGAGAAATATAGATAACACCCGCAAAAAGTGATTGTTGTTCCCAACGGAGCTTCTTTCAAAAAATAACGATAGGTCCCATATCTGACGATGAGGGCACTTCGCAGCGACGTTCCCCGGCTGTTATGCCGCAGTTCTGTACAGCAGCAGCTCTTAATCGATTTGAGCGTGCTTTGTTTGTTTGGCTTGCGGAAGCATCAACGACAAAAAATAAGGGTTGAGGGAGGAGCACTCAGGTTTCTGCTAAAGCCACGAAGACATGAATAAGGGCGAAGAAATCTTGACAGCTTTTCACAACCGTTATAGCCCATATCTGCAGTGGGATCTGCATAGCAAAACAGAACACCAGCAGGCAGTTGGCAGCTGTCCAAGTGAATGGACCTTTTGAAGACAGCGTCCAAATTGAGAACGTCAAAAAGAGTACGTTCACAGCAAGAGACACGTAGCAGAAAAGGTAGTGCGCACGGACCAGCACCTGAAATTAAGAGCTGAGCCGCACCTTCACAAGAAACAGGAAGAAAACGAGCATCGCCTTGGCAATTTCCGAGATGCAAGGGGAATAAAAGGGAGACATCTTCTGGGTCGTCAGTATACTGTAAATTCTCGTTTCTATTTCATCAACAAGTCTGGGTAAGTGGTCAAAATTGTGCCCAAAAGTGTGAATCCCGATGGGCCTTGATAATCTGAAGATGTTGCCCGATAGATCTACAATGTAGGGACTTAATAGTATTGCAGACAATAGCATTTTCTGTGGATGTCAAATGAATCAAGAAGTTCTTTTCGTCAGAAGTTTACCGAGTCGAGAAGACTGCGTGGCTTAAATTATAGCAACACAGCTTTTACGTTTCGGTCCAGCTACGTATTTTTAAGTGGGAAAGAAAACAGTTACCTTGCTGAAGGTTAGCAGTCCGCGAGTCAAGGCAATTAGGAAACAGAGTAGAGCCTGAAAATAGTTTTGCTGTCTCAATCAGTAAAATGGTGCAATTTGTGGAATTTGTGGATGTGTTCAGGCACGATTTGGGATGAACTCTCAAAGATCTGAAGCACTTCCGTTCACAGACTAGAAGTGACTTTCTTCTTTCGCTTAAAAAACTCTACAAAGGCCCTATTCTATAAAAAAAACCAATTTCAAGCCAGTTCCCTTAACGCACTCTTTACCTGCTTTCAACCCCTAACTCACTACCTATGTATCGCTCCTTCCTCCGAATTACTTGTAACGCTGAATCAAAAGTACCCCTCAGATACTCCTTATAGTTCTACGACACTTCACATTCACGACCCTGCCCACCATAAATGATGTACAAGAATGAAAAGCCTGTGCTAGTGTTACAGACCGAGTAAAGTATCAATAGTAAAGCCTCATGACCAAAAAGAAATCTTGTTCTCCCTTAGAAATCCTGACGATTGTTGTCTTCTACTGTATTCGGCAGGTCCCATCTACTTCTACCGATGGAAGCCGTCTGCAGTTTCCCAGCAGCACAACTAAAGGACTTTCAGTGTCACATGTAGGACGTCCCAATCACCGGTTACATACGCGATGCGCTGAAAAAAGAACCTGAGCCGGTTTGGTGGATGGGAGAAAATCTGGCAATTACGGATTGCTTACCACTATTCCGACATTCCCTAACAGCAAATAATTTTTCCCACTGTTCCCAATCTTCAATTTCCTTGCCTTCACTATAGCCTTTGCAAATTTGAACGCTCTAGGTTAAGAGAAAAGAGGGCTGCTCCTTCTGGGCACAGCGACAAACAAGAAATTACTAATGGTTCATAAGCTATTCAACGTACCGCGTCGTAGACACATACACTGTAATAGAAAAGGTGATGACCGAACCATGCATTCCATGATTTCGGAAGTGGCTCCCATAATGTGAAACCACCCCGAGACATTCCACCGAGTACCACAAGAAGTGTGGCCAACACGTAGAAAGCCTGAATCAAAACAACTCGAAACTGATTCTTTCTACAACTGGTAAAGATGGAAAATTCTCTCGGGGTACGAAAGATACAGAACTATTACATCGTACGTTTTGAAGATCACCAGTTCACGGTTTAAAGTCTGAACAGACAGCTTCGATGAATATTTGCTGAGTATTAGATTTCCGTATTTATACGGCTTCCCTACTGCTGAAGCAGAGGAAAACGAACAAAAAAACTAATTATAGACCAAGACTACGGAAGAAAGGTTTGTCTATGTAGAAAATCGAGTAATTAGGCAAAATAACACACTGATCTCAGGTTTGTCCTCTGCACCAGAGCGCTCTATGTTCTAAACACTTCAGTTCCCATCACAAATAAGAAAGTTGCTTGATCAATGACTGCAAGCTTCTGCTCCACGAAAATTTCTCACAACATCTATTTATTCGAAATACTGTGATTCCGTTCAACAAGGATTTCAACTGAAATTACAAAAATGAACATTTGAATATCAAGATGTGCAGCGCTTGCCTTCCGATATCAGCTAGTGGGGTTCGGAGGTATAAACTGCTCCTCGAAGTTGTGTTGTTCATTCATTGGTGTCTGCTTTGGACTTGTGTAAAGAAATTTACCACGCATCTTTTCCGCTCTTATTTTTTTCTTCTGCGATTGGCAAACTAGGGAAAAATAACAGCTAGTCAAAAATCGCTCAAGTTTGGATTGTGCTGGATTTGAAATAAACGGCGTTCAATAATGATACACCCACCTATAAATTTCACCAAAGCTCACGCTTCAGAAAAGTTTAGGGAAAGCCTCGATATGGAAAGAGTGCCCTATCGGGACAGTAACTTCCAGACTAACAGCAATTTTTATGAACAAGAACATGGACAATTCTTAGTTCTTTTTTTCAGAAATGGTCACTTTGCCTACGTACAATCTCATATTTCCCCGTCGCATTCCATGTTCACCCTACAAAAAAATTTCATTTGTGTAATGTTTTCCAATTCCAGGTAAAGGGTGAAGAAAGTTGCTATCTGATTCCGAGGAAGGTGAAATTCTCGCAAAAGGAAGGGGAACAGGGGCTGTCAAATCACAGAGTCGCTCGAGTTGAACAATTCGTTAGGAATCCTGCAGAGTAAGGGGCCCAAAGAAGAATAGGACGTCTTTCCTTACCTTCGAGAAGAGACAAGCGACGGATTCCGAGAGAAGCATCGAATACGACCAACATGTACGGAAGGCAAGACTTCTTCGAAGCTCAATGTCTCGAGAATTAATGTTTGGGACGTGATATACAAGTCTGAGTTTATCTGTGAGCGGACAATGAGGAAGGCACCCTTTCTGACCGAAAAGTATCGCGACAACCGAGTCCCTTTTGCCAGTGGTGGTATCCGAACCAACTGGAATGAGGTGCCTTTCACTTCTCTTCGTTTGCTCTCCCTTCTCTTGATGTATCGTTTTCCAGGTTGTTTTCCTTTCAATGACGAAACGTGATGGCCCAGATGAAAAACGGCTCTAATTGCACGATATGAGAAAGGATAAGCTCCAGTTTTCCAGACCAAATTTTTAAGGAAGGAGGAGTCATGGTATGGGCAGCAACTTCTTTTCGTAGACGTCATCATTTACGTTTTTTCATGAAGGTGCTCGACCCTTTTAGTGATCGTGTCGTAATGTGCCAAGCTCTCTTCCTTTCTAGAATCAGAATCGGCAGCTAATATCGAATTCGTGCAGTATAATGCCCCGATCAAGCTGATCCTGACTTGAATCCAATGGAAATTGTATGGGGATTCATGGCAAGGAATATTTGGGGAGGAAACAAGCAGTTGCAGGCATCGATGAGCTGAAGAGAATCGTCTTGACCCAAGTTGATAAGGACCAGAGACTCACTGATAGCCTTTACTTTAGCTGGACAATCGTATTTTCGAGGTAATGAGAAGGAATAGGGGCGCAATAGATTATTAATCACGCAACCTCCTATCTTTGTTATAGTGGAGGTGCGAAATAAATTCATTTGGTTAGTGGCTGTATAATTTTGAAACATAGGCAAGGTGACCTTTCGGGAGGAATGGAAGAAAGATTTTCTGCGTTCTTTTGACGCTTCGGCTTCTCATCGACGGTGGCACGCAGATTTCCTTGAGAAGGTCTAGCCAGGACTTTCTTTGAGGATTCCTCAGGAGCAGCAACAGCTTTGCGTTTGGGAGCGCAGGCTTTCCTCCCCAGTATAGACTATATCCAGCGACTCATAACATTGTGATCCGGGAAATCGTAGGAGGACTGAAAGCTAGGATGAAATTGCGAACATTTCCTCAGCACCAGTCTTGATCTTTCCCCTTCCATGAGCGAGTGCGCCGTAGTTTCAAAACGTAATCCCAAAAAAAATCTTTATCCATTGGCTGCATCCTTTCAGAAAACCCTTCTGAAAGAGTTTTGGATTGAATCTCATGCTTTTCTTGTCTAAAACTTACGATATTGCTCTGATGGTATAGAGTTCAAATCATCATGTCAGAGGGAAGACGGCTACGATAGGCGATCTGACTCTTCTGAGCGGCTTCAGCACTCGTAGTGTGAAAAATACGTATACTCTGAGATCACAACATTTCTTCCAACTTAGTCAGAAACGTGTGGCGAAGCGCCTGCCGCACGCCAGAAGAGCACGGCATTTGGCATTTTTTCTCTCCAACTTTTTTACGTCAAGAAGCTTGAAAAGCTTCCGAATCCTATAGGGATACAGTGTAATTACTCGGGGTAGACTCTTCACGTCGGAATAGAACATACAAACAAATCAGCAGTCACTTTCTCTAGTGTTTCTGAATGTTCCGCAGCGTACTCCTTCCCAAGCTATTGTATTCTGAAAAGTGGTAGTATGTGAGACAAGACGACCGTTTTGAGGTCTGTCGTTGACCTGTCTACGCATCGCGATTCATGTGGGAAATGTTGAAAGGAGGAGCGATCCCGGAAAAGGATTCACCAAATGCGCGCAAAGACGTAACGGTTGGTGGATGTCTCCTGGTGGGCTCCACTGTTTTTCGAAATCTGAAGAATTGAGAGCACCAAAGTAGATACATATGTGGCCTAAGGTATGTCATAAACATAAAGAGAGGCACAGATTAGGGGAAAGCGAACAAGGAAGTCACGGAGGTTCGAAAATTTGTTACCATATTTATGGCGCACCCTGTAATTTAATGCCGGTTCAGTTTCATAAACAGTGTTCCAGTGTTGCCCTCTGGCATCTATGTATGGTTTGTTACGAAATATGATCTGAAAATGGGGCAATGAATGAGCGTGATCAACGAGCCATGCACTGCTTCAAAAGAGGTGGCTCTATCATTCCTTCATTGCGGTCCCATTTTTCACTTTTAGGGATCTCCTTACTCCTCCTACTCCTACTTGCTGAATCTGCTCAATATCAGTAAAGTTCTCGAATAGCAAGGCAGCAGAGGAAATGCAGATGGGAAAGGAATTGGTCCATACCCTTAAGAACTCCAACAAAACATCAACCGAACACCAGGACGACCGCCAGCGCGGCGGTCAGATTTCTTTACAAAAGCTCTAAACGAAAGGAGAGCTGTGCCCTGTGTTCTCCGAGCGAGTACAATTTATTGGACTACTCTGGCTCGCAGCAGGAACGAATTTAGACATTACTGGTGCCCGCTCGAGGAAATCGATGATCAACGGAAAGACAGGCGATACAGGTGCATCACACCCACAATTCAAAAAGGACAGTAATTCACTGTCTGTTCAGCTGCTCTCGTTTACCAAGGTTCAGATTAGCGGCAATCAGCATCAACTTTTCCTACGATTTCAATAGGATCAGTCTTATATTCGAATCCGATCATTTTGTCAGTTTGCCCAGTCAGTGTTCAGTGTTGCATTCAATTAGCTAATAAATACGCATCAAGCAGAATGTTGTCACTTTGTAACAACCCTTGCACTTGCAGTTCTCATTATCTGAAGTATGATTTCTCAAATAAAGCAGTTCATTCTTCATAGAAATGCTCTATCATGGTCGGTGACGCCGCTCATTTTTTCGCTAAATCATGAGCATTGTACGTGTCCAACTACCCGCATCCTAACCATACCAGTGTGGCCGAGGCCAGAGTGCTCCCACAGCGGCGCTGCAGCTGAGACAAGTGCTGGCTGCTGTCGATGAGCTTGCAATGTAAAATCAGTTGTGGCTGGATAATCGCGATCCTCCGTAGCTCTCGGTATTCCAACCAGAAAACAAACACGAGCCATCCACTAGCGGGCGAGCATTCCACCACGAGCCAGCGATGCGAGAGAAACGGGATCACCTGTCGTTGGCTAAGCACAACTACTTAACATGGGGGTATGAGTGAAGTCGTGCGTCCGAGGACGCGCGCGGCAAATTGCGCGGCAAAATTCATTGTGATAGGACCGAGTTTAGCGCCTATCATTGTGGCCCAATTTTGAAGTGAAGAATATTATCGGGATCAGTTAATTTTACTGATCTACTTTACTTCAAATTTGGCCACAATGATAAACACCGCAGTCGTCTAATTACGCCACAACTTCGCCGCGCAATTTGCCGCGCGCGTCCTCGGACGCACGACTTGACCGTCCACCAACATGGGGTCATGGAAAGCTAAGAATCTCTATATTCACAATATTTCAGCAACCATGGTCCCTTATTTAATGTTAAATGTTTGCTATGTTTTTTACTTGATGAACCTCAAACAATGCGCCTCTATAAGTAGGTTTCAGCTCTGTTACTGCCCACGCTCTACATGAGACAGCTCTGGTGAGAGCCAGTACTTTCTAGCAAGATATCTTCCTTTCTTGAAAGGGTCGAACAGTCTCATAACCTTACAAGGTGAGCAAGTTATGGACAAAACTTTGATTAGGGATTTTTCTCGAGGTCTCACTTCCATTTTTGGGCAACGCACACTTTATCCCTACACCACCGAGACCCCACTTGCCCTCGCCTTCTCAATGGCTCATCTACAATAGCTTATCAGCACTCACACGTACAACGTAGTGGGTCGGTCAGCCACTATCAGCATGGAATGGTTAAGCTGTAAGCTTTTCCTGTTGTAACTCATTTTGAGCCGATGTTCTGTTAATTGCTCTTATTCCTAAAGCTATGACATAAAAGCCATTAGGTAGGCGGGACAAGCAGGGTCACTTCAGTGTATGGGATAAAGAGCACGGTGCTCGGATAACAAGAGTACGGGTTCAAGTCCTCTACCTAAGGCCTAAGTTTTGTCCATGACTCGCCAATCTTGCGAGATTTTCGGATCGCAAACTGGGCGAAATAAAAGCAGTCATTAAAAGTCCCATCACCATTCTAACAGAACAATCATTTTTCCAATGTAGTTTCCGTCAAATGCCGTTAACTTACACACCTCAAAGGCTACAACAGCAGCACAGCCTCCTCGAACGAGGCATGACGAAAGACAGCAGAGGGGCTCCAGCTCCAAATGTCGTGCTTGCACTCTGCAAACATATCACTTATTTGAACATATTAACATAACACAACACATACGAACATAACATATCACTTGTGTCCACTCCACATTTACTTTACTGAATAAATTTTTTGCTTACTTGGATTCAATAGGAGCTACTTTATTTGCTCTCATCTTCGCCTGCATCGCTTTTCCTTTCGCCATTACTCCGCCAATTCTTCCCGACACCGTCGTCAGGACATTTGTTAACGCTGATAGTGCACCAGATGGAGGAGGTGACGTAGCTGAAATAGGAGATCTCATGGACAGATTCATAATAAAATGGATCATATCATCTATGATCGAAAACGGCGAAGTTGGTCAGGCTCATCATTGTCTGACCGACATCGCTGTTGTTCCAAAGATCTACAGGAGATCACCCCATCGTCCCCTCCGCGCTAGATTCTAGATTCGTTTTTCGGTGTGTTGGGAGAGGGTTGCAAAGTTCAGAAAACGAAGCTCCAAGACTGTTGCCAGCTGGGATCACATCCACGCTAAATGGAAAGAACGTCTCTGAACTACGCTTCAACTACGCGTATTTGAGTCAAGAAGTCAACATGATGAATGACCTGGCTCCGGAGCTGAGCAGGACGCGCGGCGTAGGGAGCATTTGCTGATATGTTGACGACACCTTTCCCAAATAGAAGCTTGATCGGGGTAGATGTTAACCTTTTCACTTCCTTGTGCAAAGTGCCGAGTCAGCGCTGCCTCGAGTGTCCTCTAAGCCGCTTTCCGAACAATTCAAGGTCGAGATCGAACTTACGGGAGCTGTCATTGTACTGTCACTGCCACGACGTCATTGTAACCATCTGTGTGTAAAGAGCAACGCCGAGATTGAAAACCTCCATGTTGGAATGTTGTCATCTCCCATACCAAATATCTTTAATATACAGAGCCAGGCCTGAGCCTCTGAAATTGTGAAGCCAATACTCAAGGAGACACATATGAGCTCGAAGTTTTAAACACACGATTGAGCTCGGAATTTCGAAATCGAATCTGTTCATGTTACTGCGGCTGTTGGGCGCAGCACCTTGCTCTCCATCACACTGGAACAGACTTCAAATTCTTTGGTCGCAGGCCAGCACTCAACGCCGTGATTCGCCACCGGGGGATGAGATGTAGTTCCAATATTTGAGACCTTCAGGCATATTCTTATCAGAGATGAGCCAGGCATCAAGAGCCATTTCGACCATGCTGCATTTACGCAAGTGTTCGCTTCAGAAACCAGGCTGCTGTTGGACGCAATCGCCGACCCGAGGTACTTGAATGTTCTTGTTCATGTACGCCCAGCACCAGTAACCTTGATGCCTGGCTCGTTCGGATCGGTGGCCAAAAATTCAGTCTTTTCAACGTTTAGCCTGAGGCTGAACATAGCCAGACAGTCGGAGTTGGTTTGCATCTGTTGCTCGAGTGTGCTTTTGTCCTCGCTAGAGAGCATAAATCAACAGCATAAGGAAGTGTCCATGGAGCCGGCCTCTGGAGATATTTGTAATGGCATCCATGATGACAACATATGTTAGTGGGGATAACACAAAGCCTTGACGTACTCCAACGAAGTTGGGAATATCCGTTCCTGTGCTCGCTTTCTTTGGGGGTGCCTTGCTGTCGTTAAGCATACCACATAATGTTACGCGAAGCGCGGTCGGAAGTCTTCATAGGTTTAGAAAGGCAAGACGTTACGGATACAACAATCTGTAATTCGCACGAAGACTTTCATGCTATGCGAGAGCGGGTGAATTGGAGGGTAGCGAGTGATGTCCCAAGAATTGCCCTTCTTCTTCCAAATAGGAATCGTGCTCTGTTGCAAATTCTAAGGCACTTCTTTCCTGCAACGATCTTGTTGATGAACTTCGTCAATCATTATGCAGGACTAAAGCACTCCGCCGTCCGCCGCTACCGCCGCCAGATCATCAGGACCAGCTGCTTTGCCTGTTTCATCCCTTTCATGGCCGTAATCGTCTTCTTTACGGTTATCTTCTGAAGGAGGCCGTCTACTGGCAGAACGCAAGGGATGGCGGGCGGGAATGGGGCGAGCGAGCAAATTTGACTGCTGAGTCGCTTTCGAAGTATTCTCGCCATCGCTTCCATGCTTTCTTGTGGTCCGTTAAGAGGTGACCGTCCTCGTCATTTATGCCAGGAATTTCTCAGTATCTTCGGACAGGCGGCAGCAGGTTTTTGCGAGTCGGTAAACGTACCGCTCCCGTCGCGAGCCTCTAGTTTCTCATAGAGATCAGCAAAATGAGCTGCCTCAGCAGAAGCAAAGGCCTTCTTTGCCTCCTTTTTCGCTATCTCTTAGCGCTGCCAGTTAACAGTTGTCTTTTCCGAAAGCAATGCGTGGTATTATTCTTCCTTCTCACGCACCCTACCGCTGGCATAGTCCGCCCAAAGCCATGTTTGCCTGCCAACCTTTCGCCGTCCGTGCTTCGTCATCTCCGTCCGCGCAACCCGTATTATCGCTTTGATATCATTCGTTTAAGTGTGCCGACAGCCGTCACCGCTGGTAACACATAGAATGCGGGAGACAAGTGCCATTTTCCTTCAGTTGTTTGGTCGCGATGCCTGACATGGACGAAATCAACTTGTGTTCTGGTTCCAAATACAGAAAGTGATGAAATGAAAGTGGTTTTTGAAATTCCCTTCCCACCATGGCGAAGTTATGCGAGTTCGCTCGCATCAGTATTAGGTGACCCATATCCAAAACTTCCACGACAACTGTAACTCTCTTTCGCAGCGTCGCGTAAATTTGACGCCAGCAGTGACATCTATGGCTTCTTGTGACGGTAGCTCAGCCATCTTTTCATCGAGCAGTTCCAGAAGTTGTCCTTGGTCTGCTCGGAACATCCAGTCTGTGGAGACAAGCTGAGAAGAAGTGATAATTTTGGCTTTCGATCACACAATGATCTTCATTAGGCGGTCAGCGAAAACCCATTCTTACTATCGAATCATGGAAGTGTGCAGAGACAATCATTTCAACGCTGTTGGTGGTTCTTGGACCACTACAGAGAAGGGCTTTGAAGCCATGGCCACTGTTCTTAGGCTTGCAGTGGGGCCATCCGCAGAAATCAATTCGCCGATGTTCTACAGCTTCTGCTAAATCGTACGAGCGTCCCGTTGACGTGACAACATTTGACTTCGCGACCCGGGCCTTCCATACGTTGTGGGACTCTTGTACTGGCCTAGTTCCCCCCAATGCCGTCCTTGCTCCGGAGACCGTCGCATATTTTTCACACTCGCTGGGCTTTGCGAGCGCATGTCGGCTCCCGTGATATTCCTTTGAGATTCATATAGTGATCTTATTATTCAAATGTGAAGTGGATTTTCATAGGCCAACCTGTCACGGAGGCCTATCGCATGCATTCGAGTGTCCTCGATCAGCTCAGCCTACAAAGTGGGCAGTTTTTACAAGGGAAGGATCCCAAGTCGAAGTGGCCATTTGAGATGAGACCTACATTGCTAGACGTATTTTTTGATGCTGATTTCGAATCTGCATTCAAAAACTGCCAATGGATTCTCTGAACGAAGTTACGGAGGTGGTCTCCGGAGAGCGCTCAACGGGAGAAAGCACAAAAGCCATGGTCGCTGATAGCACAGCAGTGGCGGCTTGGAGTAGAGGTAAGTGTGACACTTCATAGGCATGGGACCAAGGATCGAATTGATGGGCGTCTGCGTTTTTGCGTTTCGCAGGACTTTTTCTTACAGCTTATTAAAATGTTTTTATGTTAGTTTTACTGCCTTCAGCGACATTTTAGTTTCTGGGGGTGAGTCAGTTCTTACCTAAACCGTCTGACATCTGCTCTAACCACCAACATGACAAAAATTCTGCTCTGATACATTTCAAATTCACTGTAGGATAACTTTCACCTATTATAGCAAATGTGATATTCTAGCACGAATTGAAGTTTATAATGAAGTTTTTCACAATAAGCGCAACGAATGAAAGAAAATTTCGCCGCGGGCTCTTGGAAACTCGTCAAAGGGTTCCTATTGAAGTCGGCTGGCCCATTTCGCAGTGGAAGACCGTTTTGTCAGGAACTGATTCACCTCGAGCATTCAAAAAGTCGCCGAAAGCGGTAAAACTAACATAAAACCATTTTTACGACGTGGAGGGAAAAGAGCTGCAAGATGCAAAAGTGCAGCCTCCCATCAAACCCGATCCTTGGTCCCACACCTATGAAGTGTTACGCTTACCTCTACTCCAAGCCGCCACTGCTGGGCTACCGGAGACCATGGCTTTTGTGCTTTATCCTGCTGAGCGCTCTCCGCAGACCACCTCCGTAACTTCGTTCAGAGAATCGTTTGGCAGATTTTGAATGCAGATTCGAAATCAGCATCAAAAAATACGTCTAGCAGTGTAGGTCTCATCTCAAATGGCCACTTCGACTTGGGATCCTTCCCTTGTTAGTGGCGCCCCTTGGAGAAACGGACATCACCACCCCCACGAAAGAACGAACACCCATTATAGCACGTAAATTGACCTACTCTAAGAGCAAGGAAGGAGTTGAATTCCACGGCTGATGGAATCCTTCATGGAACAGCTTAATTTTGATCGATTATTGGTCGTGAAGAATGCCTATATCGCCTGTTGATTTTGATGTGATGTTGATATGAATGAGGACAGCTTCTTTATAGATAAACAAAAGGTAACAAGGGATTGAAATTCGGTTTGTGATAATGAAGCAATAAAAACCTCTCACCGTAAACAACTTCACACAACACATGCTTTGGTAACTTACGCAGTGTTATTCGGGGCATCATAGAAGCTGATTAATTAAGTAGCGCTGGCGAAAAGGCAAAGCTTAGCCTCAGTGGTTGACGTGTTCAATTGAACGTGCGGTTTGCATCCACGATGAACATGCATCGAAGCGTGAAAAGTCTATACTTCTGGGGGCGTACTGCGACTTTTCACGATTGAATACAACGCGAGCAGCTAGCCGGGGAATGGCGTAGTAGAGTGTTTCCGCTTCACAACGCCTTACTCTCCTGTTCTTGTTTTCTCCTACGATGCGTCCCTCTGCTTTTAAACCAAGACCTTCTGAATTGCTTCCAGCGAAACTGCTTGCGATTTCTTAAACTATTGTTTTTTTAGTTCGCTGAACAACGGATTTGACTCGCCAGAAAAAATGGAAAACACGTCCACATCTACTTATCTACTATGCGCTGCATAACTGGGAGTCCTATTTGATATCGCCAAGTTTTTTGGTGAAAGTTGTCGCCAAGAACTCCTGGTGAAGAGCAAAACTGATTTCAACACAAATTATGATAAACAACGGGATAAGAACATACTTTGTCATTTTGTCTTCCTCTCTTCATATAGTCATTGCGTTTAGAGTGTATGAGTTGTACAGAACGGAGATGAAACCGTGCTTGGACCGAAAATGGACTGACGACGCCAACAAAACCTTTCAACTCCCCAAGGTTAATTATTGGGTACCAGATCCCCTTGGGAGGGTGGAAGCGCTGTCGTGCTATTGGCAGCGCTTCCAAACAATCGGAAGAATAAAGTACCGCGTAATACATTACAAGGGAAAAATATGCATCTGAAGGTCACTGCTATTCTTAATGATAGTGCAAAAGCGCAAATCCAAGGTACGATTGGGAATGTCATAAGAAAACCACTATTCTACATACAAAGAATTTGAATGGTTACACTTATCAGCCTCACAGCTTTTCTTTCCGTTCTTCTCTTCAGTCGGTTCTTTGACTTTCGGCGGCTTCTGTGGCTTCGGAGATCTTGGCGTGATCTTGGTGACCGGCTGAAAAGCACTTTGCCATCTTTGATATACGAAATAAAGTGTCATTTGTAGCCATTATTTCGCTCTACTGTGTATGTATCGAAGATTGTATGTAATTCGAGAGAATTTACCGAAAAGCTGAAAGACGGCACGGTTAGTGTTTCCATGGCGTGCAGTCAACGCATTTATCCAGAACTTTTGTGCTGTGGATTCAGGACTCAATTATTGCTTCTGTCGACTACTCGGAGAACAACCTAATTAACTCTTATTCATTTTGGGTGCAGTAGATATGTACACAAGAAAGGCAGTCACAGTAATTGAGAGAAGGTTCTTGCTTCAAACGGCCAGAAACCAGAAAAGCCCACTGAGTAAATATAAAGACAAAGCAACAACAAACGAATGTTGTAATAATGTTCCGGAACAATCAGACAGGACTTACTATAGAGCAGTTTCGAACTCTCAAACCTCAGGGAACGTCACTGAGTTTCCCTGAGGTTTGAAGTGAGTTCTGTTAAGAATAGATGTGTATATCTGAGATTCAAGCGGTAGACTGTGTAGCGAATCACAAGTAGTTGGCGGGTGCTCTAGATAGGTTTCCTATTTCAGATTATGACCAGCTGACGAATGAGCCAAATAAAATTGCTTTGTGCTCAGTATCGGCTAATAAGCTTTAGTTGTAAGAGGCAACTGGTTGTGTGTCAACTACAGTGAATTATAATCCAAATAAAGTCTCAATCTCGAAATCCACTTGTAGATAATAAAACTGCAGATCAAGAGTTTCAGAAACATGCATGCAGAACTGGACTGTATGAATCAGGGCTACCCGCATATAAGCATCATTCGCGGCTCGTTCTTATTCAACTTACCTGTCCATAGAAATTCGGAAGTGAAGAGACGTATAATTGAAAAATATTAGAATGGACCTAAAGTCACTGAGAGGGAGTGATTACCAGTGTCTTCCTAGTATCAAAGAGCTTCAGCGTTCATTTCTTCTTCTAGGGCAGTCAGGAGATGAGGGTTACACGAGGATGATGCTCATTGCGGCAACAGTTTCTGACCAATCGCACTTTCCCCAGTTTTCCAAACGTACATATGTGCAAAGCTCACTAATCTCCCCCCCCCCCCCCCCCCCCCCCCCCCCCCTCCCCTCCTTCACCCTCCCCCTCAATTCGTTAGTAAAAAAGATCGTGGCAGAACATATTATGGAAAATGGAGTGCTTCCTCCACCGCTTGACCCATCTCTGCGCCAATGATCATAACCTTTGGCCTTCACGGATCTCAAAATGGCATACGAGTAACCAGATGGGACGGATAGGTAAGAGGTAGCATAGGCAGCATAAGCATGTGATTGCAGTCAAATATCTCACCCACCTAGTGGCTTCTGAATAAGCACTTTGCCACCCTCGTTCATTTCGTTCTCTCATAATTGCTGAAGGTTGAAGTACGAAGTAAAAAAAAAGACGCCGTCCTTCAACAACAGCTTCCGGTAACCAGCAGTTCCACGAGTGGACTATACTTTGATGGTTGTAATAGCTATAGCAACCCTCTGATCTCAGCTAGACTTCCCAAGGCATAGTTTGGCCAGCATGAAGGCACTGTTCGCGATGATCAATGGGCGGACACGTCATCGACACACCCGCCCATTGAATCATCGCGAACAGCGCCTTTAAGAATATAATCAGCTGATTTTTAACAGGGGCAGAAGATAGTGACCAAACGATTCACTTGAGCAACTCAATAATGAGCGCGTTTCCTCATGCAAACGACATTATACAAGTAGTAGCTACTACAGGATGAGTATGAACAGAAGTATGGATATACTAGGGAAGGGTGGGTGTTAGATTTCTTGTATTGAACCTTGCAATTGAAGCAGTTGTGTGAAGCACTCATTTTTCGATGGATTTTGGATTGGCAAATCTCATATTAACCTATCATGTTCTCTTTCAGCGCACAGGGTGGGACTGAGCCTTTACATTCACGTTTTCATCAACACGTGGACTTGACGACAAAGCGCACAACCACAACCACAGACCCTTCCCCATTGAATCGCACTCACTGAGACCGACATGCCCTATTTGATGGTGTTTCGATTCTTAATCAAATAATACCTAATACAGATTCCTACACAGTCAATGTGTCAGGTTGCTCACGGTACTGATTACGGGCGCGACCAGGAACTTATAACTACCTGATCGCTCGGCTGATCCCGAGCTCTCCCTTTCTTGTGTTGAACTCGACAGCCGCCTGTGTTATCTCAGGTTCAAGAGCCCTGGCCTAAGAGAACAGGAGCTATTGATTTTTACCAAAACACACCAACACGCTTAGTGCGCCTCTGCCCGCCAGCAATGAGCAAAGTCCTGCGTGTTCAAGCAGCATGGTTCACTCCCTACACCCTCATAAGCGGGATCCAGTTCTGTATTTTTCTACTGCCAACCATCGGTGTCCTAACCCTGGCCCTGTATTCCTGCCAAACCTGAACGCTCTAGTTCCACATTAGTAATTTTCTCGCAAGCCCCGTCCGGTGCGGGCGGAGTCTAGTACAACTACCTAGCATCAATGTTCTCAATGTTCCCCTCTTGTCTCTGTACTCCCTACTTCTACCAAATTTGAGCCCTATGGGTCTTGAGAAATTTGAGTTATGAATCTTCCAATCACCCACCATAAGTGTTCTCATATTGCCTACCAAATTTGAACGCTCTAGAGAGTTACGAATTCTCGCTCAAACATTTATTTCGAGCAAACACTCTTAACGCGTAGGATAGATTAGTAAAATAGATCGTCCACATGGGACTAATACTCATTTTTAATAAGCATTTGTTTACTTGCATATATGCATATATTAAATTATATATGTGTATAGGTCAACTGTATAGGTCTAACTTATTCTCATTTCCCAGAAGAAGGAGAATTAAGAATGAGGAATCCAGTCACAGCATTTCTGAGGTCATAAACGAAACTGCGAACTTCCTATTGGCCAGGAACTGCTTGAGGGTTTTAAAGAGGTGATAATCAGAAGGGACTGGGACAAGGGAATAGGTAGGGGACAAGGAGGAAGCGTTCGTAAGGATGTCGAGTGGCGTTGCTCTGAACTTACGCGAAACTTCGCCCTTCCCGTCTTGTAGCCGCCGGCCTCCTTTTCTTTACTTCGTTGAGGAGTCGGTCATCATCAATAGCAATCGGTCGCCCGAACCGCGCCGTAGAGACTCGTACGTTCAGAATGAAAACGAGCGAATAAACGACTAATAATAGCATTGCTCGATTTTACTGGAGATTAAATATTAGTGGTATGACCGTGACATTACTTCCTGGAATGTGATGGTTATTCGAGAGCGGCAATGAAACTTGCAGAGAAAAAGCAACACGTGCTCAAGAATTTGTCAAATAGTCTCCAACTTCTCTCTTGCTTGAACCTCGGCATAGTTGTTTATGATTACAATATTCCTGTGCCGTGTCCAAAATCCGGTGTGGCCACGGGCGATGTCAGTAGCGGATTTTATCTGCTTGAGCGGTGGAACCTTGGCCTCTGAAGACGACGAGAGCCTCGAAACCTTAGGACGTTGACTAATAAACTCTTCCATCTAACAACCTCGCACGGCACAAGAATATTATAAACAAGAATTTGTGTTTCATGGCTTCCGCATTAACCTAATATTTGTGACCGCAATAACCTAATAATTTGAATAGTGCTCGGAGGTGGCGTGGTGGCAAGTGGCACACTATCACACACCCTCGGCCATGTGTTCGAATCTCGGATCGATATCCGCCTAGCCAACCGAGCTATCCTTCCCTCTGGGGTCAGTGAATGGTACCAGGCTCGTTTGGGAGGATAAAAGCACTGACTTGTACATCGGCTGCCTACCGCAAGTCATTGTGTGGGTCATACACGCATTCAATACGCCGCTAAGATTAATGGAAGTCGAATGAACGGCGCATCCCTCAGGCGGGATTGATCAACGCACAAAGATTTCATCCCTTTATCCCTAACTTGAGAACTATGAAAAAATGCCAGCTCTGAAAAAAGTATGTCATGTGACTGGGAGTTACTCATACTTACATCTTTCAATTCAAAAGTCGCTATTAGCCAGTCAGACTGGGGCAAATTTATTCATTTCAAAAAATTGGTGACAAAATGATCATTTCAACGGAAAAAAGGGGGCTCTTTTGCTAAGTTTCGTGAAGGGAAGCTAATTCATACCTTACTTAATACCTTCATCGGAAGATATTGCTCTCTGATTATAACTATAGCAAGCGTCGATGCTAATCCCAAAAACCTTGGTAGATGATGATTTTCGAAATAAAGATTTTTGAATCACCTTGAACTATTAATTCAAAGAACACGAGTAGCTGAGTTGGACTGTACAGCATATTAAATGTAAAAAGAGAAAACTGACCCAATTACAAAGAGAATAATAAAAACAAATACGAAATTGCGAATTTTTGAATAGTAAGGGTGAATATTGGGCAACATATTTCAACGCCGGCAATCCTCTCGATTCACGAGCTCGGTGACGACTCAAAGCCCAAACTGCTCCGTAGCTACTACTGCTTCGTAACGAGCACCTTGCGGAAGACTTCGTTCTATACCTCGAGGAAAAGAAATGAATAGCTTCTCTGAGGGTGTGGTGCAGTAGGATCGTCGCGGCGAGAGAGGCGCCGCGCAAGAAGGAATGTAGCAGGATGCAGTAGCAAGTACGAAATTCAGAAACAAAATAATTAACAGTAGAATCATGCCATAAGTAGTAAGAGCATCGCAGCAACACTCTCCATATCTCACCAATGCGCGTTACGAAACTCCGTTGAGCGAAAGAAGTGGAACAGAAAAGCGGGTATGCGGATCTACCGGTGCTAAATGTTTTCATAGCACTGGTACATTCGCATAATAAACTTATGGTCTAAGCAATCACGAGTCCATTCTCTCAGGTACATCAACAAGAATTGGTGAAGTCTTTTTGGAACATGTGTAGTTTCATAGCCATGAAATAAGTACGGAAAGCCACCAATGCCGGATAGCGACTAAATGAAGTACTGAACATTTCCTTTTCCGGTTAACTCCCTGTGCGGGCTGCACCAGATTCCGCTTGAATTCCTTCGCAGTTATTTTCTGAGAAACGAAATCTCCCAAGCCATTAAAGAGAGAAGAAAGGTTCATCGTATAAGTCTACTATTAAATGATGAGTTTAGACACGATGCATAGAAACGTTGCGTGACGATCGCGTTGAATACGGACCATGTTCACCACACGGATTTTGTGATACAAAAATCAAAGACCTGCATCATGATTTCAATGACGGCTGATGTTCTTTTTTCAAGCCAAGTTCTTTCTTCAGTGCATCGTATATGTGACAATATTTCCTTGGACATCAGCTACTACCTCTTCTCCCTACTACCTCAACTAACCGCGGAAGCATCAGATTGCCAAATCTGTCTTGTCGTGTCACGGTGTGTCTTGATCATTGATTGTAGACGATAAATAGTCGAATGTCTTAACTTTCATACAATATTTCGGTCGTATGTGTTATCACTCTACATAACCTGAATTATCTGGCACCAAGTTGATCATCGACATGCTCGAACGGGATCCAGCCACGTCTCCATCCGTCCCTGACGCGAGCCGCTGGAGCCCAGTAAACCCTTTTCGCCCAAGCCGTTTTATGCGGCCGCCTTGGTGTTCCTTCCAAGGGGATCCAGTCAGTAACCGCGTTTAACGGTCATCATGGTGTGCCCGCGATTTTCATTCGCTAGAGGATCGCGGGTCTTTGGAATCCTGTACTTGAGTGCATAGGGACACTTCGAGCATTGCTCCTTCCACAGCTCGTTGAATGACAATGGCTGCATGCACGCCACCCTTGTGTAAAGTTCAGAATATTCCATGATCGACTTTACATCAATCTCGACATGATCCAAATAAATTCGTCGTGAATTTAACCTCCGAAATTGATAAGAACTTTTTATCAATATTTGTGCAAATTTAATGTCTCAGACGTGTCGGTCAAATCAGGTAAGGCCGCTGCTGTGCAGAAAAGATGAGTGCGAACAAGGATATTTTTGTCTTCTTCG
Source organism: Haemonchus placei (assembly GCA_900617895.1). Taxonomy (NCBI): domain Eukaryota; kingdom Metazoa; phylum Nematoda; class Chromadorea; order Rhabditida; family Trichostrongylidae; genus Haemonchus; species Haemonchus placei. The sequence continues at coordinate 25,480 of UZAF01017439.1, forward strand.
ATCCGTTTTTCACGAATATCGTCTTCACTGGGTTCAGTCGCAAGCCGATCCTTCCACAAACTGTGTCGAATTCAGCCAGCACTCGTTCTACCTGCTCGATATTCAGTGTCATAAGCATGATGACGTTTGCAAAGTAGAGATGATGTAACTAGCAGTCGTCGACCTTCACCATCTACGTTTTCCCGTTCGAATTCGAGAACGGCATTGAAGAGGTCGAGCGGATGATATCAGACTGTTGAATCCTCTCTTCACGTTGACTTTGACTCCCTTGTAGAGCAGCGAGCTGTCGGTCGACAAATTTTTGTGAAACTCATCAAATATTGCTTTATACTGAATAAGAATACTCTAGTCGCCCAAGGCTCGAATTATCGTTTCTTCTCTGCAGTATCAAAACCTTTCTCCCAGTCGATTAGCGTGAGACGTAACGGAAACCTATTCTCTTGTATCACTATAGAGAGTCTCTTATCGGTGTGGATATGATCTACTGTACTGAGTATTTTCAAAACTCTACAGGCTCACATGGCTGTCCTCATGGCTGGGGACGCTCCCCAGCCGAGAGTTGTCTCCATCGCTTCATTTGTTGACCCTCGGTTTTCTTCAGGTAACACGGACTCGCATTCAGTTTTGTCAGCTTTATTTCAATCAGGTCATAAACTAGTGTAGAAATCTTTGCTCACTGTGAGTTAAGTCTCCATTCACTTCAAGTGTCGCCCTCACCATTCTTCCCCCCGTGTACGGGCTTATGCACTTATTAATGCCTCATTAAGAGTGAGCATGTCGCGTCCACCGAAGCGTCGAACAATTCTGTTTCAGTTTGAATTTCTGCCACAATGCCTCGAGTGCACCTTTGCTAGGTACACATGGCTTTGGTGGAAGTTTTCCACTTTTCAATGGATTCAAGGATTTCAAAAGGAGAAAGGGTAACCTGCTGAATGCTATTGTTAACGATGCCTTTGTGGCATTTCTATACGGCACACATGAGTACACTTGAAATCAATACTCACATAAATAGCTTAGTCATTCAAATCAAAGACCCAGGAAGAAAGAGTAAACTCGTTTGGTTTCGATTCTTCCCTACACTGCCTACTAAATAAATTTTTCCGTTTTTTTAATAGTACTGTACAGGTTGTTGGGCAGTTCTAATATGAATGCGAGCCTTCCCATTCATTCTTTGTTGATTATTAGTGAAAGCTCGGTCCTTCTAACGGAACATGAGAAGTTCCGCTCTAAATTCCAGTGAAGTTCCGAGTAAGTTCCTGAACAAGCACCTTTCTTCATTTCACTAATTGAAAACGAGCTTGCGAGCAGATCGTAGTGGGAATGACAGTGAAATTCAGATCTTCAGGCTTCAAAGGGAATCGCCCATTCGTCTTTTTTTTCTCTTTTTATGTTCATAACTGTTGGTCTACTATGTTTGCCCCGGCAACGAAACGCTCGGTAAAATATGGCGCCAACTATTTCTCAAGTAGAGAGATCGATAGCAGAGTCAGGGTAAACTATTCAACCGCAACTGAAATTTCGGGTGAAACACTTTCCAGGAAGCATGGAAAACGTTTTCAGCGAGTGTTTGGGTGTAATTCTAGTTAAAATCAAATATCCATGCCTCCATATGTGATGGATCACCTATGTAACTTCCATTCTAAGTCGTAGTAAAGTCGGTCTGAAATTAAGAACTAAGCTGCAAGAACTTATATTTCCTTGCGACTGGACAATCCTGGCTATCATTTAAGAACTCTTAAATCGATTCGAGAGGTTTCTTCAACTCAAATGGAATTAGGACGTGGAGAGTAATGATTACTTTTCATCAAACGAAAACGATCAAAGCGCTGCGCCCACAAGTCATTGCAAAACCCAAATAGGGGTTTGAACACCATTATAGTTCTAAATAAAAGCTGAACTCGCGAGCAGCACGAAAAAGTCGCTCACTTGTGGTTTGCGTTGAGTATTTGGTACCCAGTGCGCATCCATCGTCTCAGCTCGGCCGTTTTGTCTGTCACCCGGACGATTTTGTGTATCCTGAAACCATCTAACGATCAAAAAGAAAAGTAAGAAATAACGAGAAAATAGAGCTGAATATGTCTATAGGGTAGGAAATTAACATCTGAGTTTAGAAATGGATGCAGTAGACCTTGGATGTGGGATGTCCTTGCTATCGAATTTGTTGTTTAAGATACAGTTCTCATAGCAACTCGCTCCAAAATAAGATATTGTTAATGAAACTAAAAGCAACAACGAGCAGTACACTTGCAAAATACACAACATACAAATGAATGGTGATAGCCTACTCCTACCAGCTCGAGTTGTTTTTAACAAGGCTATAATTCTTTCACTTCATCCATTGTTACTTTGAAATATACTTACACTGTTGCCCTATATATTCACTCAAACTTTACTATCCTTTTGCTCTGGAGGATTTATTTCTCATACTAAAAATGTAACGGATTCACTCACTCATAGAATCAAGATTTGTTTAGTTGAGTGGGGTGAGCGCAGGTTCAAAGTAACCTAGTTCTGAATTACATGGTGCACCATAAATATGGTAACAACTTTTCGGACGTCCGTAATTTCCTTGTTTGAGAGGTTTCTCAAAATCCGCACCTCCCCTTATGTTAATAACTACGTTAGCCCACATATCTGCTTTGGTACTCTCAATTCGTCAGATTTCGAGAAACGGTGGAGCCTCGCAGACATACCGACTGTTCCGTCTTTGCGCGCATTTGACGAGACCTTTTCCGGGTTCGTTCTTCGCTTCGACATTTCACACTTGACAGTCTCTTGAATCGTGTTGCGTAGACAGGTCAACAACAAACCTCAATATGATCGTCATGTCTCACATAAAACCCCATTTCCGAATACAGTTGCTTGGGAAAGAGTCCGCTGCGGAACATGCGGAAACACGAGAAAAATGGCTGCTGATTTGTTTGCATGTTCTAATCCGATAGGAACAGTCTGTCCAGATGAATAAGATTGTATCTGAGTAAGACTCAAAAGCCTCATAAGCTTTTTGAAGATTCTTTCTGAAGAGAAGTTGGAGAGAAAAAAGAAATACCGTGCGCTAGCGCGCTGCCCGCGCTTCCATACTCATTTCTTCTGAATAGAGGGTGTTTAGCGTGGAAAAAATTTTGAGATCCCGAAGTACACGTATATTCCACACTACGAGTGCTGAAGCCATTGAAAAGAGTCGGATCGCCTCTCAAAATCATTTTCCCTCTTTCATGATAGTTTGGGCTAGAAGAGCGATATCGCAAATTTTGGCGAGAAAAGTACAAAATGTATTCCAAACTTCTTCAATAAGGGTGTTTTTGAAAGGATGCAGCGAAGGGTCAAAGGTTTTTCTACGGACCCATTTTGAAAACTACGGCGCACTTGCTCACGAGTGCTAGAAGATCGAGACTGGTGCTAAAGAGATGTTCGCGACCATATCCCACCTTCCAATCCCTGCACTTCAAAACGCACCACTATTGCTGCTTCATCACTAAAAGAAGCCCGGGCTAGAGGTTCTCAAGAAACTCTGCGTGCCACCGTCGATGAGTAGCCGAAGCGTCATCGAGTTATAATTGGTACAGGAGACGGTCATATAAGATGACGGTGGATTCGTTTGGTAAATGGGATTCATAGTGAATAGTCCACATAAATTCACCATGTATCAATATGAACTGCTGTCTCTGTAGCCAAATCATTTTGCTGCCATATTTATGGCGCACCCTGTGAAGTGCATACCCCTTCGCGTTCATTCATTGCGTACACTTGCCAACTCAAAGATTTGATAGCTTGGGAGCTGTGACTTCGCCTTTCCTTCTGCGGGACAATTTTTACGAGAGCACTTCGTTCGAAGCGGTCTATCGCTCTGGTCCTATTTCGTGCGTGCTAAATTGGTTGCTCGCCGTAGCTATTCTGCTGAACCTGAAATCTAAGTTTCGTTCATTGTTCCCTGGCAATTGCCCTCAATTGGCCCATGAGACCAGCCTGCCAGAGACCCTAACTTTCTAGAGTCGAAGATGAATTGTATCGCTAAGTGAGACGATAGCATACGCTGGAGCTGGCCCTGAAGAGACAACATGCGAGCCAACCCACTTCTCTCCGTCAAAGTAGGAATTCAAATGGGCTTTTCTTCTCCACAAACAAAAAAATGCACCTCTTCTCAAATTACACCTCCAACGCTTGATCTTGGCTGTCACTGCACGTAATCTATTATATAAGGGAATCTGTGGAAGCTGAAAAACATATTTACAGCATATCTCTTTTGCTATTTCTTCTTCTGCTTTTCTGCTATTTGATCTTCGATTCCTATTTCAGCGATTCCTATTTTATGTATAATTAACAGTTAATAGGTTGAGTTCACAGTAGTTATCACAAAGGAATAATTAAAAACGATTTGAGTTCTCCTATACTGCTAGGCTAAGCTAAATGAAACCTGACCAAGTTTTCTAGTGAAACTTATTTGACTCACGCGATACGATGGTGCCATCGATGCAGGAGAGAGCGCTCAGCGACGGGCTTATTGCAGGGAGTTATACGTTAAGAATGGGGTCTGAAAACGCGATAAAACGCCGAAGAATAGGGCATTTGAGGCAAAGGCAATTTCAGCGTCACAAGCGAGTCAACCTTTGTGAAGCACTTCTCACTCTGACCTTTTCCGGACATGAAGCCCCAGTGAAATTTTTTCACAATTACGGCTGTGCGTGCCGTTAAAGTCCTTAAAAAGGGCTGGCTTCTGAGAGATCAATCGGTGTCATGGATGAAAGAGCGGCAGCCGATTTCCATTCAGAAGTATAATGGTATCCGTTATGACCTTTACAATGACTCGTAGGGGCAAGCCAACGTATTAAATGGTGCTTTTCGTCATCTCAATTTACTCGGAGGTACTCAACCTCGTGTGGATCTGAACTTATCCTACACCCTACATGCATGTGCTGGCCCTATGTTACCCCTCCCTCGCCAAGCCAATAGCGTATTTGTGCACCACAGGTTCTTAAGCCTTCCGATAGCCTTTGACTAGAACCCCTTAATATTTAAGAAATCCTATTCTATGTATTTAGGTACAGTAAACGGATTCTCCGTGGCATCGACCGCAGCCAGGGTGATCTCCTAGCAAATGAATTACTTTGGTGCGATGTTCAGTAACATCGAGATAAAGAGATCATAATATGGGGCAGGATTTATCATATCCTGGCTTGAGAGAAATGGTTGATAAGCTGCGATAAGCGTTGACGCAAAGGAACAGAGACATGACAAAAGTGCAGGAGCATAGTCGAAGTATAAGTAAATTATGGTCAAGAATTAGGCCTGGCCAGTTGAACAGGCCTACGCTAGAAGCCATTGAGCCAAAGAAACATGTCATTATCCTTTATTGCCTCACAGTTAGTGCCCTGCCATTCCGTCCAGCTCATTGCGCAGCTGTCTTTTCTTCCTTGGCCACTTCGTCTATTGTTGAATATTCTAAGTGCTGTCTGTTTTATCCAACTCCATTTCTTCATGTAAACTGGATGGGGAACCAGTAGGCTGTGCTGGGCTGGAAGAAGCTTTTCCCTTTCCACTGGAGTTTAACTTGTCAATTTTTCATGCCATTGGTGATCATGTGGTACGTATACATACGATCATATGAGCGACTATCATTATTCATTTGGATCTTCGAACCACATTGTGGCCGAGTGCCCAGTCTTTCGAATCCTTTCTTTCATAGCTCCTCCCCCCTCCCCCATGGGTATGCTGTCCTTGCTTATTTTTACTTCACTGATGTTGACAATCACTTGGAAAAGATATTCTCCAACAGTGTGAGCCCCACTACCTCATCTAAGTACATACTTTCTCTCTTCATGGTTATACGCCGTGTAGGTAACTTACTGAGGAAGCTAGTATTCTGAGGCAGCAAAGTCCTATGTTGAAACAACAACTTCCTAATTACAGAAACCACACTCGCCATGTTGACTTGTTAGTTCCCACGCTGCCATCGTTCGAAGAATTCTCCTGAATCTTTCATCTCATAATAACACTCTATTGAAGATATTGGGAAAGTCGTCCAGGTGATGCTGAGGGAATTCCCCCCCCCCCCCCCCCCCCNAATCCCCCCCCCCCCCCCCTCACTCGAAATTGTTGGACAGCTGAACTCGGAAAGTACTTATTTGATTTTCTCTCGTTTGCCTGTGCACCTTCGTCAGCTCAAAGTGTAGCTATAAGTCGAGGTTTCTCAATTGGGATTTCTTTTTTGCGAGAGAGTAACGATGGGTAACTTCTGAATTATGGTACATCATAACCTCAATGAGTGCGGGTCGAGTGCGAGGCGTGCCCCATTATCTCGGCGAAATAATCGGCAATATACCTGATTACAGGTGAGGGCTTTCCCTTTTTAATGGCCCCAAACGTCATTTCATGGCATTTTTTGGTGGGTGAACAGTCTCTAATCCCTTGATCAAATCGAATTAAACGGATGCAGTGTACTTTGTTTGATTCCTCAAAGCATCCATCCTTGCTGATCGATTTTAAAGGTCCCAGATGTCAGTTCGCAGTTTACGTGACCGGCGACGGCTGTGAGGCATATGCAAAGAGAACAGAAAATATATCACCATGAAGACAACGACCGACACTGCAATTCCGCTCCGGAACCATTCGCTATGATGATCACCTTGGCGATTTGTCAGGCAGTTGGTTCCTACCCTTTTTCACCCTATACCGCGCGCCGATTACGGGAATGCTCACTGCCACTCAGGATTCAGAGCCCTTTTTTGGGAAACAAAAGCCTGAAAATGGAAGTAAATCAGTTTCTATTGCGGGATAGGTTGATACATAATTATTGCGGATTTTTTTCAGCTTCTTTTCTCTCGATAAAACTGAACCTTTAGATTCGGGATTTTTGCAGGAATAATCTTCTCGCTTCCCTTAGAAGAAAAATATCTAGAAAGCCATATTCTTATACGCCAAATTATGCTCTATTACTTCGAGAAATGTTGGTAGGCGGCACACTCATAACGTGACCTCAAGGAACTTCTCGGCGATGGAACAGTCAGCCAAAGCTGAATAAAGCACGGAAATCGCTTCTACGGTCGTCCTATTCTTCAATAGAAACTCCTGAAGGATTATCACGTTGATCGCCCGTTGAAAAATTGGGTAACGAACACAACTTTCGACGAAGTGGAGGGCTTGATGGCCAACTTCAAGGCGTGATCGCCTTCAAGAATCGAAACCTCTTCGCTTGTGGAATCCGACCGCCTAGCAAATGGGAAGCGGTGCTTAACGTAGATGGTGGATATGTTCCGGAGTAATTATTTTAACATGTCATTGCTAGATATTTCTATCGTTTCTTCAAGCAAAATTTGCTGAAAGCAATCCGCAATAATCATGCATCAAAATAATAAATAGTGATCCCACGCCAATCTTTAACATAGCCACAAAGCTCCTGCAAAGCGGTGACTGGATGCCGCGAAAGTTTATAGACTCAATCGCTGCCTTTTCATAGCTATCCTTCATATCCCTTCAAACTCTGGGATATGCACTATTTTGTGGAGCTTCATGAAACTAGCTTGAGGGTATATCAGCTACGACTTAGCGATGATCCGATTTATCTCTAAAGAACGGGAAAACGAAGTTTGCCTTTTCGCCTGAATTTGAGAATTCTTACGGCGATACTATTCTTACTCAGGCTCTGACGAAAAAGCATGATTGTGCGCTTCCTTTGGCTTGTCCCAATTTGCATGACGAGGTATCAGAGAAGTTCATGACTTCGTTCCCATGGTATAATGGTGCCAAAAATCTCTTTAGTTCCCAGAATAGATGGAATTCATTACCATTAGATGTTATTCGATAACTACATATGTACTTATGGGAAGGACACATGAGGAAGACCATTCAAATAAGATTAGTTCAGTGACAATTGCAGATCATTCGAAGAAGCATAGTGAGCCAAACCAAACAACAAAATACAAAGTTGCGCAGAAAGACACATCAGATATGTATGAGCGGTAAAAACTGCTTTTGCACAATTTTAAATCTTGGTTGGACGTGATCTCGAAATTGCAAAATTTCTACGCGATCTGGGCTGCTTGACACTACGGATGCTGTCAATGAGTTAAGTATGTTCTACAATATACCTGATAAGCATTGGAAAGGCAGCACTGTGTTTGTGAAGTTAAATCGGATTTCCGTCTTAAGCACAATGGTTGATTGATCCCTGCAAAATGTTTCATCTCTTAACTGGTACTACTGTCACCCAATTCCTAACAATGTTGTCATTATTTTTGGGCTTATTTCAAACTAATGACATCATTGACATCAAGATTTCTCGGCAATCAGCGCTGTGTATGAATGCTCCATAGATTGGAAACTTCCACTCTGTCCAGGAAAAGTTAGGTCCAGTTATATACTGCTTATGAAAGTTGTGTGACCAAGAGTGGAGTACGGCACGGGCCGAGGTAGCCCAATATAGTCGTCATATAAATTGATCATTCGCTGCAGCAATTTGCCATATCATCAAATATACTCGGATTCTGCAACTCGGAGGGTCGGAGGGAGGGGCATCGCTTTTTCTTCAATACTGAAGGTTTGAGTGCAGAGAAGGATAGGTAGCTGACCTTACCTGTGTTTCGAGACGGTTTTATGGTGAATGGTGTATGGGTTAGATATCCAATTGTCTCACCCACCTCGGTGCTCCTTCCTTCCTTGAGCTTAGGTCAACAACTGTTTTTCGGTTGAGAAACGTTCCATTGCGCGATTATGGACTAACCTCCTTATCTGCGCTCTACCACTCAATGTTGAAAAAACCGGTTTTTCAGTTACATTATCAACTCTGATTTCTATAGAAAAATACATAGCACGATGCCAGTACAGATCGAAAACATGGTTTGAAATACCCACTTCGCTCCACATTACTCACTTCACTCCGCAGTACTCACCTACTCCATTAACCTACCCATAAATTTACTGCTTCACATATATGAAGGAAATGTGGTGTAGAGCTGGGCTCCCCACATCACTACCTTTATCTTGATCACAAAGTTCTGCGGATGGACAGACCGACAGACAGATACACCAAGTTACTGCTTTATAAGTAAGGGAGATAATAGAGATGATGTCTCAGAGAGCTCAGTGAATAAATGAGCCTCGATTCTCATACCTTGCGGGACCGCATTGTACTCTACTTCGAATTGAACACAATACCAATCAAGAAAGCCTACCAATGTTCGACTCTGCCATACCATTCGGACGTTTTTTAGAGCGCTGACCGTATACGCATTGGAACTTCATGCTTCAGAAATGTCCATCAAAACGAAAAAGGGTACCTATGAGGATAATAGCGCCATTCCCTACCTGCCGTTACATGCAACGAACATACTGCAGGTCGAAACCCCAAAACAATGGGCAGCAAAGAAGCCAATACGATGACGTGCAGAAATAAATACATAGGTGGCCAGGTCAGTGCCCACTCACTCACAGCACACATTTTGTCGGACGAGGTGTAAACTTAACGACTACGAAGGAATGAAGGCCTGATTACCTGATTCTGGCTGCTAATGAACTTGACTCAGTTGGCCCTCCAATTTTTCCCAACTCAACATTGCCTTCTGACAAAAGCCATCACCGAATGACTTGGGACTTCGACGCACGCACCCGCACAGTGTAAGTTTAGGGACATTAACTCTTTGCTAGATGTCCTCGGTCATTCCAAAAATAAACTAATGGCAATTTCACACTTCAAGAATGCATCTTACAAAACTTTTATCGAGAACGAAGCAGAGGGCTTTGGCATAGGTTCAAACCTCAATCGAGTAAATCTGAACCAATAGTCAGCAGAGCCATAACCGAGTTCTCAACTCAACTCCTAGTCATGGCTCAGGCCGAAACTGCTGAACGCTAGTCAGTCCCCTTCTTATGGTGCGCCACCGCATTCAGTTTCCACTCACAAATGTATGATGCTTTGAAAGAGTACGTGGTCTATTCAACAACCTGCATTGATCAGCCGATCTACATATCAGTGCTCTTAAACCGGGAAACAAGAAAGTAGTGCGAAGTACATATTTACACCTGATCCCGACCAGAATTGACTGGAATCTTTTTTCTAGTATACAGCTGAGTCCTCTTAAGCGAACTGATTGCGTATTGATTATCAACAGCAAGCACCCTCGTCCTTAGTAAATGCAACCCTGAAGATAAGTAAGCTTTATCGTAGAACATTAATGGCACAGAATTGAAAAAAGTGGTTGTTCTTTTTTTAAGGACGACCTTTTTGGCATAAATAATGGAGCCAGGAGATGTCTTTACGTTTGATAGTAGCTCTCTCAAGATTAGCAGAAAATCCACAGTGAGCAAAAGTAAGTAGTAACAATGCGAGTAGAGCGTAATTTTGCGTAGCAAGTCGAACTCCGGATGTGCAGCACCCGAAGTTGTTTCAAAGCCACCCGTTGTTCTCGCCCAATCTTCCGTCAATGGAAGTGTGTGCACAGAAAGATTGTCAGCAGTGGCGCCGAGAACGACAGCTTCAGCCGTCTTCTCTTTTTGAGAACTATTCAATAGTTAGCGAGTCGCCCTTGTCACCATTATAGTCCTGGATTCCTGCTGGATTTCCCACCTCTCTGCGACGAAATCACGATGACATATGGTCACAGTCCGCTGGCTAGCATACGCCGATCCGACTGTGATGAATGAAGTGATGGACTTGTGACAAAGACGGAAACTGTGGTTGGGAGGCGGTCAGATGGCGGCTATTGCACCAGAATTCCCACAGCAAGTGGTCTTGCATCATTTATCAGTTCATATTAATCCCTTTAATGGATTTGGTAAAAAGACTTGATTCCAGCTTTCGACATCAAGAACACAAAAAGTTTAAAATAATACAAACCTACAAAAAACAATATATTTCTAACAGTATCCACCAGCCTGCTGAATCGCTTCTATGTAGGTTTCTCATGTCTCTAAATTCACTCAAAAAGGCATTTCTAATAAACCTCCGCCCACCATTGATAACGATGGATATGAGCTTCCAACTTCTACAGCAAAACGAGAGGTCTACTTAGCTTACACGAATTTTTCCTGCATGAAAAGTTATAAAAGTAAGACAGAATTTCTCGAAACTAGCAGTCTAGGAGCTCATTTTTGGCTGAGAAGGCTTGTTCGAAGGAACATGCAATTAATACCAAACTTTCTAATGCAGTGCCAGATTGAGACCAATCCAGAAGTTACCATGATCTGAAAATAACAACGACTAGAGTAACCACACGAATAACATAGTTGAACATTTCTATTTCCTCTTATTGCTAAATTCATGAAAAAAAAACATGCGAGATCTTGGAACAAATGGAACCACATGAAAATGTCGCCAGGACATTTTCTTTTCTCTGCACGGCTCCCAGGCAATGAAATAAGCCAGCATTGAAGATCACATGTTGGCGTAAAAAAGTTTGGGAAAGCACCGATTGCAGTTAGTGGTTGAGCAAAACCAGGAAGTCCTCCTAACTGGCACGAACGCTGCCCGGGGACTCGTCACTCCATGAAAGTTCACAAATGTAAGTTTTGCTATAAAACTCAAGAAAATAAAGGAAGACCATAGCAGAGCTCGATTTCTCGCTGTAAGGAACCTGGATGCAGTTTAATAAGGCTCATATGTAATATCCCTCCCAAAGCCTTCGTTTTAATTTTCGGGAGTCGGAATTTCTGTTGATGTTTGTGAGTTTATTCATTATTTTTGGCCGAACGTCCATCATATGGTCACTGACTTCGGTTCCATTATTCGCCGTAGTCTTCATGATCCAGAAATATCGCTCGCATATTTAAAAGTCAACATATCGGGACACCTGATCAAATAGGAAAAGAGCCATCCTATTGGCCAGTGCTGTATAAAGACAAGGAATTAGCACACTCACAGCCATTCTAGATTTTCCGCTAGCTGCCAAACAAATGAACTCTATCCAATTTCACATTTTCATACGTATTATATTTATCGTCGCTTCGAGCGCGGCAGTGGCTACATTCGATCGTAACGCTAGCCATCCTTACATTGTGAAGAAGACTTGGGTGGAGAATTTCGTCAGATTTCAATACGTTTTCGAAAGAAAGGGAGCAAAAGCAAAGATTATCCCACTAGGTATGGTCAGCACTTTCTTACGGTCTGTGGCAGACCTTTTATGGGTCGGTGAAAAACATGATTATATAGGAGATCCAAACCGCTCAGCTTCAATGCCGATAGGTTTCAGGTTGCGTGCCAACTAACCGAGATGATGGCTTCCTCTTGGAAGTTGGTGAACGATTTATTGGAACAGATTTCGTGTTTGCATGTGAAGAAAGTGAAGATGGTGTTATAAGCTACGATGCAGTTGGTGAGTTTGGAAGCAGTTTCTGACGTTAATAATAACGTTGGGTGAACTATGAATTGGTGACGAGGAGAGTTTAATGGACTACCGTCTTGGAGGGCTGATCAGTTGTGATGACGACCCGTTCAATCGAGACGCCCCAGAGTTGCAGTATGCAACGTTACCATTACTAATAAGCTGAAAATTCTTATTCTTCTGTTTTTTGTAATATGGCTGATAGTCATCGGCCTAATACGACAACAGCACAGTGGCGAACTCAGTCTGAACTTTCCCCAAAACTGCACTCCGTTCTACACTGCATATAATACTCATGCTGTCCGGTTACGGAATCAAAAGCTAATTCAGCGTGCGTTGACATGTTGGGCAAAGAAATGATGCTGGGTGAAATGCGTAAACTCGCCAATGGCACCGTCGTTCTTCATTGCAATATCTACGGTGGAGCACTGAAAAAAGTTGTTGAACGAGGTTAGTGTCATTTGTAGTTGCTCTGTGTACAAGTGAAGCAAAATATGTAGTAAGGATCAAAATGGAAGCTGCTGAGACAGAATCATCGTGATGTCGATACTCCTTGCTGTTTCAGTGGACTTTCGAGTCTATTCAGATAATCTTTGAACACTATCTGAACGTAATTATAGGGCATTTACTTGAAATGACTGCGATGATCTTCAATTTACAGATATGCGGAAATTTGCCGAAATGATTAACTATTTGTCTCCTCGGCGCAAAATGAAAGGCTCGAGCAGAGATTTTAAAACTAATTAATTCAGCGGCTGGTTGCTTTTTCAACGAAACTATCTATGGCGAAGATGAAATGTGGATAGAACCACTCAGAAATGGGAAAAGAATGAGAAAGAATAAGGTAGACTACAGTTTAATTATATGACATATGTGTCAATTATATGTCATTTTTATCATGTGTATAAGGCGCTGTCTTCTAACATTTATTTGTCTGTCTTTTCGTCTGTCTGTGTCTGTCTCTGTCTGTCTGCCTTTCGGTCTGTCTGTGTGTCCGTTTGGCAGTCTGTTTGTGTGTCGGTTAATGCGTCCAGTTGTGGTTCATTCGCTATTTCGTTAAGAAAAAGTGAAGAGGTCCGATGGAGTCAAGTAAGGACATACATACAGCAAAGGGAAGAATTGTTTATAAGTTAGGCGTGGGTCAACAGATGGGAAGGAGGGGCCAACGCGGTGTGCTTGCCGTTCTCAATGTAGGTGGTATTACTATACTGATGCTGCGGGGCAGAATGGAATCCAGAAAAAATGTAAAAAAAGAGCAAGATTTGCTGTGTGCCAGATATGGCGAAACCAAGTGATGGGCAAGTGTGCTTACTTGATAAAGGCGCCTACAACGGAAAACCATATGTGGATTCGAAAACGTTTCAGAAACTATATGGGCACTACCAAGGAAAAGAACCTAACCGTCTAGGGCCGAAATGATCACCTTTAAAAATAACTTTTAGATCGGCTATCGAAGAGCCAAATAAGGAGCTGTTGCTCATTGGCGTAAACAACATGCCAATCTTCACTCACATTGGATACATGATTGCTTCCAGATTCAGAAGAAAATACCTTCAAATGGCAATAGTTCACGACTGACAGGTCGCCTCATGGAATGCTTTCGTCCACATCACAGTTACTATGAAAGCCACGTAATCGGTAGGTTGACGATAGAAGTCCAATAAAAGTAGAAGGGAATCGACCGTATGTATAGAAATGACCCTTTTGAACCGAATCTGTAGCAGTTACCTCCGAAATTATTATTAGGCTGTGCAATTGGTCGTATTGGCGTACGTTTCGAGGAATTCGTCGAGTTAGATCGAGGTGTCTTCGCTCAATGTGAGCAGGACGACACAGGAAACGTCAGACTTCGACCTGTGCAACTAGATGGTATGCTTTTGTGAGCTAAATTAATCAGCAACACAGGACGTTTTGTCAATCCTACTTCTAGGCCATATCTCACTTTCAGATCTGTCATGTACGTATAAAAATCAGTCCCATGCCCATCTTAGCACGTGGACCGACAACGAGCGTGCTGCCCGGATGACATGCAGCTATGGAAGCCCACAAAAAACAGGTACTTGAGTCGCCTTGTTGTATAGCGTGAACGCTGAACTGTCATGTGGAGCAGTTATGTGCACTCATCGTCTGATCCATCGGTGGACACGCTGCAGCTGCTCCCGTTGTGGAGCAACAACGAGATAGCAACACGCGTGTACCTGATAATTACATAGTACATAGAAATCCTTGTTCAACCACAGCAGTTATCTATGTGATCAGCTGCAATTTTGTCATCCAGCACGATGAAAACAGTAGCAGTTCTTCAAATGACGCTCGTTTTTAGGTTGTTCCTTCAACGGTTTGTTATTTGACATTGGTCAGGAGCTGCCGTTGTCAAATGGCTGCATCTTTTTGTGCCATCCTCAAAGCAACGTCTATGTATGCGATCAGCGGTTAGGCAACTGGACAGTAAATGAGCACCGAGGTTTACAAAGAACTAGTGGGAAAGAGTTTTCTCTATTTAATCTGTAACTGCTTTATCTGTATACGTATGTTTCCATCTATTTGAGTGAACTCGCCTCCACAACGCCGTCTTCTGTACATAAATCATGTTGTAATAGTGCCTCCTGAATCATTCATCATACTGATACCTGCTTGTAACCATGATGCGCCATCAGCCCGAGCGTTTCGAATCATGGGGTACATGTACAATACATGATAAGCAATATGCACAGAACATTCGCGATAACATATAACACAGTCGATGTGAAGGGTCTGAGCGTGGCTCACGGTGGCCGTTCTACACCAGTGGACTGCTTGCGGTTCTTGCGGCAGCGAGGATGAGGTCAGTTGTGAAATAAACGAGCATCTGCACGTTCGATAACTATCACTAGGTAAAACTAGGAAAAGTATAACTACATTGGGGAATGGATTGATGTAAAGAAAGGAAACGGAAATCGGAGGACTTTGATCTCGTTACGTCAAGCATTCTTAGAATCATTAAGAACTGGGTGGTTTAACAAATCAATTTTTGTCAGCTGCGCCTGCCAGGAAACCAACTTCTATTGGTTGACTTGAAATAGCTTATGACAATCCAGTCAGAAAACACCCTGTCCAACGGTCATCGACTGAAGTGTCCGCCCCGCCTAATCAGCGATTTCATGGCGTAAATAACAGCATCCCTGATCTTGATTCGTTGACCGAACTCGAAACTGCGGGAGCGCTTCTGCACTTGTGTGTAAGAGAAATTCTGACCATCGTCTTTTCCAAAACGCGTTGAATGACGCTGGCATCATGTTCACCTTGCTCTCGTGGAGCCATGTTCCCAAGGCGTACGTCAAAGCAGGAAAGACAGCAGTGTCGAAAAGATGACCGTGGAGCCCAATGTTCTTTGTCAACTTTACTAATCTCTCGATGTTCTTATATGCTCCCCACGCTGCTTGTTACCTTCTACTCGGCTACGCCGTTCATCATCCGACCTCGATACACATAGCTAGAGCACTCGGGAATATTCGTTCTGTTTAGCGTAAAGGGTGCAACAGGTACTGTCTCGTTTCTCAGGAGCATCGTCTTCGTTGGGTTCAGTTTTGAGCCAATCTTTCCACAAGCCGGTATGTCGAATTCGGCAACTTCATTCCGCCTGATCGATGTGCTGTGTTATAAGCATGATGTGAACCGCAAAACGGAGGTGATTTGAGTAGCGGCCGTTCCGAATGACGCGTGATGTTCTAAAGAGCGGCACTGAAAATATGGGCGGAATAATGCCGCCCTGTCGAACCCTTCTCCACACTTGAAAATGACTTACCTAGAGAATGGTGAAATCTGGCCGTGGTGCTGCGGAAGAACTGCAATCATGCTTATGTATCGTGTAGAAACACCCTGGTTGCCTAGGGCTTCAATTACCGTTCCTGTTAACAGTATAAGAGGCCTTCTTTGATAAACGACATCAGGCAGACAGACGTGACGGCATCTTCATTCTTGCGAAATTTTAATGGGTCTTGTGTCGGTGTGAATGTGATTAATTGTACTGAACAATCTCAGAAAGCCTGCCCGCCCGCATAAAGTCCCTCATCTGATCTTCTACCAAACCTGTTGAGAGTGATGCGTGTGAAAAATCTGAAGATTACAGGCGGTGGCAGATTGGGCAATAGTTGCCAATATCACCGGGATCCTTCCCCCNCCCCCCCCCCCCCTCCCTCCCTCCCTTTTTGTACAGCGACATTTGCTACTTTTCCCGACGTAACCATTTTGCATTCCAACAGGTACCGCGTGAAGAGCCGAGCGAGAACTCCGATAATGAATGACGCAAGGTTGGGTTGATCTTCTCTGGGACCGCGAGCCGTACAAGTCTGCATCGACGTGTTGGCATGTCGAATTTGGGAAGGCAGGATCGAGAGACGACATATTCACTCACCTAGGATGTTAGGTAGGCAGATAGATGAGGCTGTCAAGAGATTCAAGTAAAGTCGTAGATGACCTTCTCTGTCCTCCAGGTGCAGTAAGATTCCCGTCAAAACGACAGGACAACGAAGAGGAATCATCTTATACTTGTAACTGGCGAATCACCGTAAGACTTTACTGATGTTCTTTCCGGCCACGATGGCTTCGTCCATAACTGCTGCTCTTCTCTCCCACGGATCTTTCTTTGCCGCTTCTGTGCATAGCGCATCTTCGGACGTCTACTGATGACTGCCTGTAACACGCGCAATTCCCACCTGGATCAGCTCAAATGTCTCCGAGGAAAGTAGTTCTCGGCTATTTGTAGACTCTCTACTTTCCTAGCACTAACAAGATCCATCGATGTCGACGACGGAATCTTCCCAGAAACTCGCAAGGGAAGTGGTCCCATTTGATGGAAGTCTTGGGGCTTCGTTTTCTGAACTTCACAGCTCTCTCTTCACACACTAAAAAACAGAGTTCAGCGTGGAGGAGACGATGCTCCAATCCCGTTTGGAACTTCGGCAAATAGCGATGTCTGTCAAGCAAAACTTTCGATTGAAGAAGATGTGATCTATTTCATTACGGGTCTACCCACCAGGTGACTCCAAAGTCCATCCCAAATGAGGGAGCTTCTGGATCTGTGAATTACTACGAATGGTGCGGGTCGACATGATAAACTCGTGCCTGCCACCCTGCTCATTCCACTCCATATCGTTAGTGCCGTTATGTAGCTTCAGCCGTTCTTTTGGAGCCAATTATATTAGATTGATGCGTAATTATTGCGGATTTTTTTTCAACAAACTTATATAAATAAACGATAATAATACCGAACAAAAACGTGTCCAAATAATTACTCCGGAACCTATCTCCCCTCTACGTCAAGCACTGCTTCCCATGCTAGGCAGTCGGTTTTCCAAGGCGGACAGGTTTCGATTCTTGGCGACTCCACGACTTGACGTCAGCCATCAAGACATCCGTTTCGTCGTAAATTCCATTCCCCAGTCAATATTTTAATGGACGATTCAAGTGATAATCCATAGGAGTTCCTGACGGTTAATATTGAGGAGCGAATCCCATTCCTTACTTGACTTTGGCTGTCTGTTCCATCACCAAAGAGTTCGTTGAGATCGCGAAATGACGCCTGCCACCTTCAACCTTTTTCGAAGTAATAAAGCATAATGTGGCGAACATGAATATAACTTTACAGAGACGTTTCTGTTGAGGAAACCCAGAAGATCATTTCCATGAGGACCCGTACTCAAATGTATCGCGAAATAAGAAGCCGCGAAAAAATCCGCAATAACTATGCTTCAACCTAATAGCTTTGAAATCACCGACAATGACTTTGAAGAGGATTGGTCCTCTCTAAAGAGCCTTCCTAAGCCCAAATAAATGCTTCCAGCTCCTCTTCTTCTTAGCAGACAACGAAGAGAAGATTGTTAAAACTGGGGTTGACTACATCTCCTTTATAGTAAACGTCCGATACTGATTGTGGAGCTTTAGTACGAACCGATGCTCATGGCCAAGTTCGTATTGACGAGGACACCTACGCCGCCGACGCCTCTACTGTCGCATGTTCCAAGGAACAGTTCTTCTCCAGTCTCAAATACAGCGTGCAGCGGGCGATGCCTTCTCGTCTCGGTCAGTCCGATGACGTCGTACTTGATCTTACTAGATTGCATCATCACATCTTCGATGCAATCGTTCGTGCATTGGGAGTACAGATCGCCGTCTTGCTTCTTCTCCTTTCGGGCAGCCTGTTTTGGCCCTGAGATTTTACCAACTTTTTCCGTGCGGTCCTATCCAATGCTGCCGTACTGGTAGACTCCATCAAGGCAGGAACTAACTCAACCGCGGACTTCCTGCAAACGTGTGCGTGGATACACCTACGAGCAACACGAGGCATGTCGACCAAGCATAGCAGTAGCAAGGAGCCCACCCCCTGAATTCATCCATATCTGAGCAAGACCGACGGCTTTCGGTCGGTGATTCACACCCCCCCCCCCTCTCACCTGGGGAAACCTACGACTCTTTCAATGAGAACTTTAGCGAAGGCAATCAGTCGTCCAAAAACTATAGGCGCAGAAATTCAGAAAATTTCGAAATAAAAGATGAAGGATAACCTGAGGGATGTGCCCACGCATTCGACTCCCATTCAGAATCGCAGTGGCGTATTGAATGCGACCATGACCTGCGGTGGCCAGCCGATATAAAAGTCAGTGCTTCTATCCTCCCAGACGAGACTAGTACCAATCAACCGACCTCGGAGGACGGAAGGCTTGGTTGGCCTGGGAATATCGATTCGGGATTTGATCCCGTGCTGATGCGTGGGTGAAGTGCGCCACTTACCACTAGACCACCAAGAAATGCAAAAGGTTGTTAACTTTTTTGAAAGTAAACACATCCCTCTATCGTTTCCGCTGACGAGAGTATTTTCACAATAAAGACAATCTTCGAGAAATAAAACGAACACGTCCTGTTTGGAAACTTCGAAAATGAAGTCTATTTCGGAAAAGTTTCCATAAGAACAACAAAATGATATATATCGAGGGAGTCACTGGTAATGGTAAGACGTCTATACTGATGAAGTCGGCAGTTGGCATAGGCAGTGCCGGCGTGAAAAATTAACGAAGACATGTACTCCAAGAGCATACTTATGGAAGTACTGAAGCACTAGTCCGGCTCCACTTCCTGAAACAACCAGAGCGGCGATCCTTCCAGCAGAGCGATACTCCAGCCCATATAGCCAAGTTTGTCCAAAGGCGGTGTCGACGCAAGCTGCCGACTTCATCAGTATAGACGAATGACCATCCGACCTGGAGGGTGTGCGACGTTAGTCTCGAATGATATTGCTTCGCGTCGAGGTGCGAAGTGACCTCATTAGTGACTAAC
>UZAF01017440.1:8223-20587 GCA_900617895.1 Haemonchus placei
TAAAATTTTCCTCCCTCCTTTGGCTAGACTCCTTCCGGTTTTGTGGTGAAAGGAATGTCATGAGTGAAGATTGTTGAGGGAGGTTGTGATACTTTGAGTGTATGATGAAACCATGGGAGCAAATGCTCTGCTTGGATTTTTGTTGAGAGGATTGTGTTCACGTCATCAAGTCGTTTCACCCAACAAGGAATGTCATCCACAATTCTAATCACTTAGGTAAAAAGATTGAAACGCTAGCTGGGGTTGTTAGATCACAATAAAGAAGAACATTTTATTTATTTCATTTTCTCGGCAACTCGTTTTGGATGTTCCGTACGTGGCGCATTCTGAAAGGGATTGATTAATGGGGATCACTTTGTGGTTTAATCTGTAATGAGTAAAATTGGGGGATGCATACAAGTTAGCACGGGTTAGTTTCAAGGGATTACGGTATGACAAAGTGTCGGATCGCTCTGGGACCGTGTCCGCTGATAAGCGATTTCTTTAACAAAATCTCATGTCTTGCAAGTTTATTACGAAGTAAGCATCAATAAACGAAGTGTGTATCAATAATTAATGATGCAAATGCGAAAAACGTAAATCCGCTGTTTCACTTTAATTTTGGCGAGTAATTTAGGAACATTACAGTTTTTTTTTTGCCGCTATATCAGTAAGAGCAATCCTCCATCAGAGATGTCCTTTGTGCAAGACTCTTTGGTTCCGCAACATTTTACGTGTGAAGAACGTTTTCAATCCAGCAGAGCATGTCAACAAAATCTCTCTCGCTGCCATCATTTCAATCAGCTGAAGAGAGATGATGTCATCGCGAACGTTGTGCTTCTTTTTCATCTCCTAGCAGAATGTGTCATGGGTAAACTAGAGGAAAAGCGGCTAGGATGGCCCCTCCTTGTGTACGATTGACTCAAAATACTGTGGGTCAGTAGTACTGTCACGGTTACCGCGTGCGAAAGTAGGTCACGGCAAATGGCATATGCACTGCGCCGTGGCCGTTTTGCATATGCCATGCACGGTGACCTAGTTTGGTGCACTTGGTTGCGATGGCACCTTTTCGCCCATGATGCACTTGAAATGGTGATTCGTTAAAAAGCGGTGATTTGCTGACGCCTGATCTATGATGAGCTTCCCGGGAATCCTATTATATCGATGGGAGACAATGTTTTAGCAACTTCAAATGGAGAACACAACGGTTTGCTGATTCAGTTGAGCACTATGAAGAATGGTGTGACGTTTTTCAGGAATACCGTCAAAATAGTCTTCCATGGTTAGCGAATTGCGGGCGAAACTTCGGCCTTGGATGGGACTCGAACCCGGAGTAGCGCTTTCTGGAGAAGCTTTTTTCGGCATCACGTACTACGGCAAAATGAAAGAAGTTAACAAGAACATCAAATCAAATAAGTTATTAACAACACAAACCTACAAATCTGTACTCTTGGTGGTACACAATAGCGTGAGCCCGATCTGCTGAGGTAACTCGTCCGATGGGTCAAAGTTGCCAGAGTTAGACTCAAGAGCTCACTGTGACATAAGTGTAGAAAAGAATCAGAGTATCAGCCAGGGACATCGAAAGAGGAGGGATCTCAGATGGCAAAGGACCATTTTCAGAGTGAACCACCTCTAACGGCTATGAGCAAACTATAGGGGATCCTTCGGGAAGTTCTGGACAATGATGAAGTCAACACCCGAGAAATAGGCGCTGAGCATTTGCACTTTCCGTAGCATCTGGAACAGAGCAGGTCTACACACTGCACTGCTGAAGGCTACTGTAGCTGCGGCGGATCGAGCGAAATGAAGCGGGAGAAATCAGGAGCTACTTCGAAAGCTACTTAGAGTGTATTGTGATTGGGGTTCTGAGCTTGAATGAATTGCCAAAAAATCACAACTCAGGGTTGGTTATGCTTGATTGACCATGCCCCAGTCCCTTTACTTACAGTAATCCACCGAATCTGAAACCTTCTAGTATGCACTCCTTGGACGGTTTCTAGAAATGTTTGTTTCCCTTGACAGTTTCGGTAAACAGGCATCATTCAAGGACAGCAGTGATAATATAACGAAGGGAGAAACAGTGGAGTAACCCTCCTTGTGGTGTACGCCTCGCTTTCACCTTCCACCAATAATTAATTATTTGAATGGGCGGTGGATCTACGAGATGACCTAAAGGTGGCCAGTGATTGATACAAGTGTTTTCGATCCTTTGAAAATAATTTGACGAGAGATAGCTGAGGAGCTTGACCGATCTGAGCGATAATGCACTCTGAGAGCCTTGCAGCTGGACCTACTGTCACTGCTCAAATTATGTGCACTAGCTGTAGAAGTGAGTGAAAAAATACGAAATTTCCCCGGGAAATATATACGATTCGTAAACTCCATTTGAATATTTGAAGGTCATGTAGGCAGCACTGCAGTACAAACATTGTAACTAGTACTTAGTATAAGTAATTACTTATTTAGTAGTTCATAGTGTAAGCTACTCAGAGAACTCCTAAACGTGCCCATCCCTCAAGGCATAAAAAACTTCTGTAGCGAATCTACAGTGAAGGGAACGCATTTTTGCAGAAACTTGCTAGAAGTGATAAACAATTACCGTACATAGATTACTGCAGTAATGATGACTGATAAATTTAACTATTATAAAGGTTATATATGAACAGAAACGAATGAGCGTGCGAAACCCGCCACGCATCCGTCAATTTCTTTTATACGCGTAATCGAATTATCGTCTGTCATCGTGTGTTTGGGGACTGTCTTTGCTGTCGACCGGAAGTCCCTCTGTTCAGCTGAAGATCGTTAATTCACTACTTCACACGGGGTACCACCATACGATTCATTGCTAATGGTCGACAGTTATCATTTCACCACCATTTATCAATTCCCATACATTTCTTTACTATTTAGTGATTACTTCCGGTACCATTTGGATAGAATCATTACACTATTTGCAATTTGTTTGACACCGTTGACAGGAGTTCCCCTCGCACCCCCACTAGTCTCTAACAACTCTGAACTTTTTAAGTATATAACCCAATTTCTTACTAGTAATCTGTCTCTGATGAACTGTCATCTTTAGTCCTTCTTATTCATTTGTGGATCTCACTTAGCCTTGAATGAGGTATGTGAAAGACTTAATGAACCAGTAATGTAGGAGTCATACTGGCTAATATTAACTTTTGAATTGTTGATTTTCCCGCTCAGACGTTTCTAGGGCCTTCACCATGAAATATCCCATGACATTTGTAATGACTACACGTGTTTGCTCATCTACTACTCCAGTAAAAATTGGTATCAACTGGACAGTCTGGATAGTTTTTTTGGGTCCCTTGTGAAATTGTAAAGTCAGAAAATAGTCCAGTAGGGGGAGCATGTCATTGGGCTGATTATTTGATGATGTTTGACAGAAAATTAGCTGATATCATGGTCTCGTGTATGCATAATTGCAGCCAAGTTATCACAGCCTCCAACGATTTTCGTGGTTGTCATCCAGCGATTTCTCGTCAACCACACTCTTCGCTCATGATCTCACCATGTTCATGTATATTCTGAAGTTGAAATCAGATTTTTCTATCTTACGTATTCCTATTGATGATCCTTGTTGAAAGGAATTCCCCCTTTGTAGTACATTACGGTATGTTACCGTAGTTTTGCGGGTTTTCATGGGATACGCACTCGTAATTTTGGGAACTGATACCCAGGATGTGTTGAATGTCGGTTTTTCGCTTGCCTTTGCTCAAAGATCGACGACTTAACGAAAATCGCAGCGTTATGGCTGATAGCTTCTTAAGAAATTGGTTTATAATATGAAAAAATAACTTTTTATCTACTCCCACATGCTTAGGAGCTCTTAAAGGCTCTGTTTACATGTTATCCAGTTATCCAGGGTTCCAGAGATCAACTCAAAAAAGTTGCCAGAGAACGTGCCTGAGCACTTGATTACGAACTTTTTCAGGGGCTCCCGATCCAGGGTTCAAGAATCTTACTCGGTCTGTCCTGCCCTCAGCTATTTTCGATTTTCTCAATAACAAATGGTTTTCCCTGGGATGGGTTCTTAGTGAAGGTTTTGTTAAATGGTGGCAAAACTCTTCTTAAATCTCCGTTCTGTAGATCGAGTGCACATTTTAGAGTCTTCCATTTATCGGGCCCCTTCTGGACTCCCAACTAGGTAACTGAAGGAGTTGGAGTGAAAAACGTCCCACAAAAGGAGAACAATGGAAGTGGTACAGTGGAATTACAGTAATACAGGAGCTACCAAAAAGTCCTATTTTGCCTTACGAAAGTAGAGTTATACAACCATATAAGTCCGCGGTCTGGCAGGGCCTGTAAAATTTAGGAAGCGAACCACAGATCTTGGCTATAGAATATTTTGGAACTTGTACATAGCATCCTCGTTTTAGAAACTCGCCTCTGTTCGTTCAACGAAACGGAACGGTTTTCAAAATCTGAGGAAATCATGTGTTTAATGGGACTGAGGTCATATTGTACATCCCTCGTTTTTTGTAGGACAATGTTTAGACCTAAGCTCAAGTTTAGGACTATGTTTAGGCTGAGCTAGTTGATTATGCCGTGCTTATTTGAGAGACCTTCTTTCTACGGTTCCGCCTTCTTTTGGCCTCACTTCTAACGGTTCACAGTAAATCACGAGTAGCACACCTGCAGAAATGAGCATTTCAAAACATTTTGTAATTCTCATAAGGTTGAAGAGTTATGGTCACATTGTGCTTGTGCTTTCCGGGCACCGAGCTCTCTATCCTAACCGTGAAGCAAAATAACAGCACTTAACAANACCAACAGTCATCATAATGTTTAGCTTGTTATTCCCTTCGAAGCAGAAGCTGAGGTGAGAAAACAGGAGGTAGTGCCTGGGCTCGAAGACGTTACCGTCCGCCCCCTTGACTTCATCCTCAACCCAAAATTTTTCTTGGGTAGGGAGTGCTGCAGGTGGCTGGTGATCCAGCCACTTGTTTGATGGAGCGTTGGGAGGCCCAGATATCCTACTGACACCACTGGAAAGGACTTCAACAGGGTTCTGAGCACTCCACACAACCTTACGAGTACTGACCCCTTCTTCAAATTTACGAAATATTACTCATTATGTACTCAAAAAGTTATTCTATATATAACAGGCATGATACAAGAAGAATCAAAAAATCCTCGATGACTGACCATTAATAAATGTAGAAGTTGATACCCAGGATATGCTGAACCTCAATTTTTCGCTTGCTTCTGCTCAAAGATCGACAATTTTACAAAAGTCGCAGCTCTACTGCTGATAGACTCCTGACAAATCGGTTTATAAAATGGGAAATAACTTGAAAGCTTCTCCCACATGCTTAGGAGTTAGGTTAACCTGACTGCGCTCAGGGAAGAAATAGTGAATTGTTGCAACACTTCCCAGATGGATGTGGAAAGGATACATGAGAGTGGATGATTTAAGGAAAAATCGGGGGCTCCATCGGTATCCCAGCAGTTATACCGGAAACCGAATTTCATTTTTTAAAGTACCATTCCAAAATCGTGAAACACGGCGTAAAATCAAGATTCGAGTAATCCATAGGAATGATGTAAAGCGGTTGAAGGAAATACTAAGAAAAGAAGTTTTTTTCTTGTCAACAAGGAAGAGATGTGAACACCCTGGGAGATAATCACTACTTAGTGATATAGCAAAATAGAAGATGATGACTAACTTAGAGAGATGACGATTTGCGTGGCATCAAGCGCCCACATCCTTACCGTCCACATCACTAATATGGCTGTTTCGCTGTTTTGTTGGAGTAGACAGTACG
The DNA here is from genome assembly GCA_900617895.1 of Haemonchus placei. NCBI lineage: Eukaryota > Metazoa > Nematoda > Chromadorea > Rhabditida > Trichostrongylidae > Haemonchus > Haemonchus placei. Next base: position 13,998 of record UZAF01017440.1, read on the forward strand.
GAGATTGAGTCCTTCTTGTGTAGCGTCTGTGCATCTTTCCCGTAACTTCCATAGAGGCCGAGAGTTCCAACTATTTTCTTTATTCCAGTTTTTTTATCATTTAATGTGTTTGCGGAGGATCGCTCGATTTTCCATGTAAAATACTTCACATTGAACGAATTTAGTATGGCCCCATTTTAGAAGCACAGTTCACAATGGGAGCGACTTCTGAGTTTTCATTCCAGATGATTCTATTGCCTCAAGAATAGCATGAGGGACATCGCCAGGTCAAAAGACGACCTTAGCAGAGCGTTATAGGGGCTCCAAATCTGCCTTAGTAGAAGCACAGTCCAAAAAGTAGCCGTGTTATGAGGCCTCCTTCTGCACCACTCACAAGTAAGCCTTAGGACGCCGACGAATAGTGCGCTTATGTGGGAGACACCCAGACGATTAAAGACACATCACCTCGTACAACCCCCTTCCTCATACTGTTTTGAAGCCTCGTTTTTCTTGAAGTCTGCAAATTTTCGGCTTTCTTGCATTCCATTCTTCTTCCATTTTCGCCATTTTTCACTATTCTGCGACATAGCTTCCATTATTTCACTTAAGCTAGATATCTCAGAAATATCGTAAATTGCATTCAATGTAATGCAAAAATGAAGCCTACTTGTCGAATGATTTGTAACTTTATGACATTTTTCTGACTGCTGTCAGATTGCTTTAATCTTTAACTTCCTAACAGAAGGGATCCCAGGTAGTGACCATACAAATTTTTGAGATTGGACCTTATGTTTGACTTTAAGCGGTGTTATCCAAAAAGCTGCTCAGTCTGATGTTTAGTGATAAATTCGCATAGGTCAAAGCAAATGATATGATAAGTTAAGTAAACCTGGTTGCTAAATATATGCAGCAAATACACATGAGTCTTGCTCGTAGATAATGTCAGAAATTTTCCAACATGTTGGTGTTTACTATGGATGTATCCATAAAGGATTGCAGTAGTTGTATGAAAACAAAATCTAGGTCCAATCGTTGCTTTAGATTTGTGCTACATGACCAGCTGGAAGTTTTAGCCTAACTGGTTGGCCGTGCCTTCAGACGCAAAGTTTACGATAGTCCTGAGGTATCTAATAGCTTAAGTGAAACAGTGTGAGCTATGGTGAAAAAAAAAATGGCGAAGGAAGCGCAAAAATCGGCGGATTTTAAGATATAAAGGCTTCGTAAAATTAGTAAGAGGGGGGTTTTACGGTAGCGTGCGTCTGTGATCGTCTGGGTGCCTCCCACGTGAGCGTACTATATGTCGGCATCCTGGCGCTTCATTGTGAATGGTGCAGCTCTAACAGTGCCGTCATAACACGGCCACTTTTGGGTCTGTACGTCAGCCAAGCACCCTACAGTTTCTCATTGAGAGGCCAAGGATCATGGGTTAGTGCCATGGAGTCAAATCGGAGCTTGAGACCACATGGATCAACCAGATCTGTGCGATTGACTAGTTGACCTAGCAGATGGTTGATGATAATGTAGCTGCCTTCTTCAAAGTATGGGACTGAAGGTTAAACTCCACCTAGAGGAGCTATTGCAGGTACATACCCTATTTAACCCAAGAAACTGGTTATCACGGGTGTGGTGCATTAGGAACGAAATGGTCGCGTCGCGGTGAGAGGGGCGTCGCGCGCGAAGGAATGTAGCAGGATGCAGCGGTAGGTAAGAAATCCAAGAACAAAAGTACTAATAATAGAATTATGCACAAAATAATGATCGCATATCGATTGAGCTGTATGAAGAACGCTAGAGCTGTAACAACGGCGGATGAGTGGTCCGCGACAGCCGCGTGCGGCAAATCGATTACCCAAAATCGTTCCTAACGCCCGTCTCCCGGTTATCAGCGAATTCTAACTGATCCACCTCTTGACACAATTATGACAAATACCTTGCTCATGTGGAAAAAATGTGGAGTCACTTACCATTTAGGAACGTATCCGCGAGATTTCCAACACTTATAGAATAATAGGTCTCTTGATAGAATTTTCTTGATTTTTCTGTCACCTTCTTGATAATATATAAAAATTTTCTTAAGACCCTCAGGCTGTTTTTCTTTCATCAGCAGTGCTGTTGAATATTTGTAGTTCTTGTAAGTGAAAGTATGAAAAGTAAAAGACGGATGACCTGGTCATTTAACTATGACTCATTACTTCTGTAATAAAAACACATTTTCCACAAAAATAGGCAACAAAGAAAAAACCTTCGTGAACAGGTGGGGCTATGAAGGTGCTATATAAAGGTCAATTGCAATTCTCAGAAACCATTACAAATATCGTATTGTCATCGCATTCCCGCTTAGACATAGTTGTAAATATTGTTTTAAAAAATAATTTCCTTTCATAATTCACTTCTAGTTGTACGAATGGTACCAAGACGATAATGGAGTTAATGAAAGGAGTCGAGAATGAAGGCGAAAACATTTCACAACCGTTATCGTCCAGTTCAACGGCTCAAGCTGTACAGGAATGCTATAATGATCAAGTATTCTTGATTTTCATGTATACGGTTGAGTTTATTGTTTTATACGTTTCTTTCATTTTTATCCGATTTAAGATTATCAATCTATGGTCCTGTGGATGGGATGAAGTCATTACCATCATCCAGGTCATAAGAGCTTGTTTATCATTTTGGTAGTAGGTTTTATAAAAAAAAAGTCTTACGATGTTTATTCAAAGCTGTGCCAAGGTTCATTGAAAGTCGGACTTGGTGATGAAGTCTCTTGGGACAGTGGTTTCACATTTTGCCACCGTTTCCATTTTAATAATCAGAAAGTCTACAATTCATAAAGGATAAAGTTTTTGGCGTTAATCAATCCCGTCTGAGGGATGCGCCCCGCACTCGAATTCCATTCAGAATCGTAGTGGCGTAATGAGTGCGTATGTGGCCTATGCAATGACTTGCGGTGGCCAGCCGATGTACAAGTCAGGGCTTTTATCCTCCCAGACGAGTCTGGTACCAATTAACCGACCCCAGAGGGATAGAAGGCTTTTTTGGCCAAGGCGAGCATCGATCCGAGATTCGAACCCCTGACCGTGCGTGTGATATAATGCGCCACTTGTCACTACACCACCTTCGCCCATTTTACCATTCATACTGCAGATTATTACAGTATGATTTCTGAGGATTCCAGTTCTTTTTATGATTATGTGCAGACTACTCATTTACTTTTTCATGAAACGTAATCAATAACTACAATTTAATGTGCCTTATTCTGAGTTGTGTAAAGTTCTCAGGAATTCGGATATGCCTTTAATGAATCCCACACACAATTTTTCTCATTTATTCCTAAAATAGTAGTATTTTAGAAAAATTATAATTTGTTTGACCCCAAAATTTTATAGTAGACACCAAAGAAAATTATCGTAGTCTGTTTGTACTACTTATTAAGCACGAGACAGTGGATTGGTGGTGGGGCAACAACGATACTTTCTGGTTTGCATACAAAAGAACCTTCTTAGAGTTGACTTTACGTTTCCAGAAAGAACCTTTTACTGTTTAAGTAGTAGGAAAGGATTATTGAAGCCAAATATTTTCCACAAATATGTGAATTGCTCGTCTTCGTAATTTGTTGTACTCGAAGTTTCAGTCCTACGGCCCCCTATAAAGGTTTGTGCAAATACAATCAGAAGGTGAATAAGTAACCCAAGCTATGTTCCTAGCACTATATTCGATACACAACATAGTTATCCAGTTGTAACAAGAGTGTCTATTGCTTAGCTTTTGGTCAGGTAAACGTTAAGCGCTTCCTAATGGCAAAAGGGCAGAGATGAGGTAGTGGCATGCGTTGCACTAGCACACATGCGTGGTCACGGGTTCGGTTTCCCGGATCGACATCCGCTTAGGCAAAGCAAGGCTTCCATCCTTTAGGTTCGGTCATTTGGTAGCAGATTCGTTTGAGAAGATAAATGCAATGTTTCTCCATCGGCTAGCTCCCGCAAGTCATTATATAGGGGTGTGGTGCGTTAGGAACGAAATGGTGGCGTCGCGGTGAGAGGGTCCTCTCGCGCGAAGGAATGTAGCAGGATGCAGCAGTAGGTAAGAAATACAAGAACAAAAGTACTAATAGTAGAATTATGCCTAAAATAATGATCGCATATCGATTGAGCTGTATGAAGAACGCTAGAGCTGTAATAACGGCGAATGAGTGGTCCGCGACAGCCGCGTGCGGCAAATCGATTACCCGAAATCGTTCCTAACGCCCGTCTCCCATTGTATAGGCCACATACGCATTCAATACTCTCTACGATTCTGGATGGAAGTCAAATAAGGGGGCGTACTTCTCAAATGAGGGATTGAATAACTTTCAAAGGCTCCACCCGTTGTCGTTAGACGGGACTGATTGAAGCTGGAACACCTCATTCTTCTATCCATTATCTTTATACATTCTCAGTGTCATCAGGCAAAACCAAAGTATTTGTTGAGTACTAAAACATCAAGTAACCACCTTCTTGAGCTTTCTTTGATGTTTGTAGTTGTGAAAAATGTTCGGAAACCAGCGTAAAACTGATGTCATCGCGCTGTTGTTTCGATTTTCCTTTGGAACACCCGATCGTTTAAGTGGAATCATAGGCGATGAACGAACATAAACTGCACGTGACCAGTTCACTTCGTTTCTCTTGGCGCCAGCGCAAATTTTGTGTCCCGTCACTTTCGATAGTGATGATATATTGGTGATTTTATGATATATTCAATGGTGTGATCGACAACAAAGGTGTTCGCTTCCTCGCCAAGAGGGGCTTCACCTAGTTACGGTACTTACCGTATTGCACAGATATCCAGATATATTAAGATACATACATATATCGCCTACAGGGTGCAGAACATAATTCTTTTTCGGGATAAAAAGTGTTTTGACATCGTAGGGGTTATTTTAGTGAAAGATTATAACACTGAAGTATCCCTTAACCAGGTTACAGGACATCCAATGGTCTCGAAACGATTTTGAAACGCTTGTAACTTCCGGTGGATGATTCCTTTACACTTATTGATGGCTTAATTTCTACTGAAAATTATTGTTTCTTGCTCGAACGAAAAAAAACACACGCCTTCACTCCCACCCTCACTCTGGCTTTCAGTACGCTTTCAGTGATCTCATCATGACCGCACTAGACGTCTCAACTGGTATTGTTGCTGTTGAAATGTTCCGGTCATTCTTCTTTCTAAAGAAAAACGATCGTCTAAGTGCTCCATCGGAGGGACAAAAAGTCGCTCTCGATAAAACGAGAGAACACAGGCCTTGGAAAAAGACGGCATGTTGCAAAACCTCCCATTTCCACATGCTGTTTTACTAGATTGAGCGATATTTCACTCCTATATCATTTTTTTTTGGAATAATCGAACAAATTATGAGTACCTTCATTTTCGTATTGAGAAGAGAGAAGTTTTCAATTTATTCATTTTTGTGGTTTGATAAGAATCAGGATTTGATTTAGAGTTAGCTTCCTACATAGTAGGGTTGCAGTACTAGACCGTCCCGGGGCATTGTCTACAGTAATCCTGCTTTCCACCTGGGTCCCTATAACGCCTCCCTGTCTACTGCACACCTCAAATATACGTTACCTGTAATCCTAAACTTTCGAATCGATCGATTCTCATGCATACCACATTTGTAAGAAGGCATGGACAAATAGTGTACAGTTAGGAGCACCGGAAGTTTGCAAATTATAGTACAAAACTGTCATGTGACTATCTAAAAAGAGTTGCACCCATTAAAACACTGCTGGACAGGTTCTTGAAAACGAGAACTAATCGTTTCCGATTGATCGGAATCAAAACTTAGACAGAACAAGTTTGCAACCTACTAATTCATTGCACAGTAACAAAGGGAAGTAAAGCGCAGGCTCTTGAGGAGGATTGGGAGGAACGAGATGCTTCATTTCCACATGGGATCCTCTATTAATCAATCCTTGGAACTGTAATGTTCACCAATCTCTTTCTCAGGGGTTTTTCAAAGCTCATCCGAACCCAATCGATGAAAGTTACTTTCCTGTCACATACTTGTTACAGGTTTTAGATGTCTGTTGATAAATTGAGGGGTGATAGAATAAAAATGACAAATGGAGAGAGCAAAAAATATTCGCCAACGCGCCATATATCATAATTCCCCGACAGTTTTGCCATTCATCGGGCCCTTTTACAGCCAAGTACAAGTTCAATAGAACATTCTCAGTTAAGAGCTTACATATAACTCAAACTTTTGGAGGTGTTTCCTCGTAAGATTGGCGGTTCTTTGATGAGAAAATGTGTTCTTCGTGTTAGTCCAATTGGGAAAAACAAGAACAAAATAGAGCGTAAATCATATTAGGAATGGCCTCGGTAAACTGTCGTAATCCATCTTGTGTAAACTGTAATTGCAAAATGTTAAGTGACATTTCCTTGATGAATGTTGTCCGAGGGGGCTGTAGTGTGACATCAACGGTTCTCGGCCGGTTACTCATCATACAGCTAGTACAGAATCTCTCGAAGACTGCGTCTGGTGTAAATTGGGAATCTCACCAGTTACCATGAGGATCATAAGTTCCCTAGAGCATGGACAAGACAAATTTTTCAGAAGTTGAGGCCTTCATTGG
>UZAF01017440.1:33520-47357 GCA_900617895.1 Haemonchus placei
TTTACTTTGAGTGCTTCTTTGATCAGTTCCACTCCAACTAAATGCCTATATTAGTAGGGGGTAGACAGGTGGCTTTTAGTTTACAAATTTATGGCTTCGTTTTTTGACTCTATTCCATTACAGTTTCTTTTGAATAACTTGGAATTTTTTTTTTGAATGTCGATCAATCCCTTCGGGGGATAGGACCCTTCAGATTCGCATTGATATTTAATTATGTATCGGATTATAAAATGAATTTTGGCAGTCGACCAGTGTACGATTCAGTGGTTTACAAGTCCCATGAACGAGTTTAATGAACACAAACTGACCCCTAGAAGTAAAAAGCTTCGGTAGCGGATTCGAACCCCGGACCATGCACATGGTAGCTTCCTACTCAGCGCTATCTCAGTTCCGCCCTTTCGTTTTGAATATTTATAATAATCCATTAATTTCTGCTTTCCCATTGGCTATACCATTTCGATTTACTACATCATCTTTTCCTTTCACAGGCTGTGAATAGAAAATGAGATAGCAGCATAGCTGCAGACTAGGCCAGTGAATACCTATGCATTTTGGATGAATTTTTCCCTAATTCACTTAATTCGCATTCATGTAACTCTATAATTAGTCAAGTTCTGGCCTTCATAGCCCCGATCCTGCTTCTCATGAAGAATTAGTATTCATACAAATTAAATTGGCTGATGGGTATCACCCGTCAGGTTGTCAAAACAAACTGTTAAAGAGATTTTCATCACTTCCGAAATACATGCAATTTTATTGTTTGCTTTTGAAAACGCTATTTAAGGTAGCAGCTAGAAAGAAAGCAATCAAACATCAGCTACGAAGTGTTGTTTACAATTATTTGGTGATTGTTTACGATTGGTCGGTATTTGAATTGCATAAAAGTCAGAGGCAGATACTGCATTGGCCTTGAGAGAAAGGCATTTCAAACCTGTTTGGCAGGTGACACTACAAAACCTTGAGCGGTTCTTTTGATTGCTGCACATGTGATTTTCTTCGGAGAATTCCATGCCTATTATTAGATATTAGCATTACACCAATATTTCACTTTTACAAATTTGTACAAGTTATGTTACTCAGTAATTTTGAACCTCCACTTTCTGGACATTAATGTGTCCCATTGCTGTTTAAAGTATTCGAATCCGATGCATTTCAGAGTGCATACCCTGCTGTCGTAACGGTGCCGCGTGTAGAGAGGATCGCTGATTGGGTGATTGAGGTAACCAACCAATAGCAGGCACCCTTGGCCCCCCAGTACTTGTCCGTCAATTTTATGGGAAAGAGCCTTACTTCTTACATTCGATAACGACCTTTAATTATTTATATTTGTGAAGCGGTTGGGGAAACCTCGTTGCATTTCGATGCCGTTTGAAGATCTGAGGTGAACTTTTCTCACCCATGGGTATAAGAATCGAAGCCATTCCTTAGGGTAGATCATTATTTTTGGCATGATTCTAATGTTAGTTCGTTTGTTCCTTTGTTTCTTACTTGCTGCTACATTTTGCTACATTCCTTCGTGCGCGGCGTCTCTCTCGCCGCTACGCGACAATTTCAATCCTATTGCACCACACCCTAGTTTAAACTAACAAATTCCCGAAAAGTAAGAATCAATGGAACTTTTCAGTGGCCACCGTGAAATTAGTTGAAGAAATTTTGAGGTGAACACTTGCTTACCACCACAGCTTTGATAGGCATTCGTCGTCGTTAATGAGGCGTTCAAATTAGCATCGGCCCATCTACTTGAGCTCGCTGTGGATTAACGACTACTCAGCAGGGGTTACAGCAGATTACCCTACGAAGGGTGGGAGTACGGTAAAAGTTTAGGAGTTTGAGGTATACAATCGGCTAGAAAGCCTAGAATTTAAGTGTGTGGTGCCAGGCGTGGGCGGGGAGGTTGAGTGGCAAACAGCGCACAACCCCATGCATAATCCTAGGATCGAATCCTGGACTGGTAGAACACTGAGTTGCGCATCGTCTGGTCGTCGTAAGCCATGCATAGGCCACATACGCATTCAAGACGCCACTTCAATTCTGAATGGAAATCGAGTGCGGGGCGCATCCGTCAGACGGGATGGATCAATGCTCAAAGTCTTATATTTTGACGAATCGAAAAATGAGAAGAACTGTATTTACAAGGCTTTCACGAACCCCAATAGCAAACTCCTATTGAAGGAAAATTCAGCTCCCCCTTGGCTGAAAAAGGAAGGCTTCGCCGAACGCCGTCGTTCACCTGAGACCACTTTCCTTTCAAGAAGTGTTTGACGAACCTCTCGAGTTTGACAGACTTCTAGACTCCAGACAAATTGATTGAGCTATCGCTGAATCACCATGTTGTTTTGAAAAGTCCGATTCCATGGCAGTAAACACTTAGGTAGGAAGTAAACAAACAAATGAATTTGAACAGTGATCGGGGACCGTGACCTTGTGAAATCACTTGGCAAGGCATCAGAGTTCAGGTGAACTGTTTATGTAACGGAACTCTTTCACATCTGGCTCTGTTCTGATCGGTTCCCTGAAACCCTGTTGTAGTGTATACTAAATAAACAAATAAACAAATAAGCAAAATGCGAGGGAGGACTTCTGAGCTTAGCCTTTGGCCGAAGGAGGGCTTAATTGTCGGGGAATAAGGAAGGGCTAATAGCTTCACTTGGCACGCTATAGCAACGAACGACGGGACGTTGTTGGGATAAACTCGGCCCAGCTAATCAGAACAGAAGAAAAAGCTGACGCTGCATGAAAACATGATATTCCAGGAGCCCTCGTTGATGCCTCTGAGCCTGCCACCTACCCACAGATGCTAGACACCCCAGGACTTCAACGAACTTGTCAGTAATCAGTCTCATGATGAGCGTGTGCACTTAGGTTCGCCCTACCTCCTTACACGGACGCCGCAATACTCCTACCCTTCGGAATACCTCCCAGTCAGGGCGAAAATTCAAAAAAAAAACTTTCCCGCTCAAAAAGAGCACTGTACATTGGGAAGCAGTTTATGTATGTCCGATCAACTTGTTCCGAATAATTGATGTTGTCGAAACGAATCGATAGGATGCCTGCTGAGGGGCGGACGATGTGTGACCGAGCGATGTTTGTCAGGCGGATGGCCCGACGGACGACCCCCCGTGTATACTACACACACAATCCTCATTAAAGAAGTAGTTTCGAACGGGCGATCATCATGACAATAGCGACAATGTCGGACATCTCAAGTATCCTGTTATCGCCTCGTCTCCATCGTCTTTCTTCACAATTACTCAGTTCTGATCATCTCTATCAACATGGTCATCGACTTTACTGCTTTACTGCCCTATAATTTGTCAAAAATTCTGGTTGGAGACGTTCTCGGTTAGTTTGTCTTCTGCGTGGAGCTTCTCAGCAATAGTTTCCTCAAAGAAACCCTTGAAAGGCGCGTCTAATTAATGGTGCTAAAAGATGGCTCCCTGGAGCATTTCTTAGAGAAACGAGGGTATTAAATAGGGCAAAAAGCATTTTGAAGGGACCACGACATTAAGGGGTCCCCTTCTTTCCCTACCGTAGACCCGAGGTCAATGAGTACACATTTCGGGGAGGGTCTCATAGGGACACTGCTTATCTTAATGGTAGGTTACATCTAATCAGAGAAGGTACGAGTAGTGCGGGTAGCAAGTAAAGTACGTACTTTACTTTACCGTAACTTTTCTAGGAAGTAAAGAGACCAAATTGATATAGAAATTTTTTTTTATTAAAATAGTAAGTACCTTCCTGAGCACTGACCATGGGAGATTATAGGTAAAGGCTTATAGAAAGGAGTTCAGATGTTGTGGTGATAAAAATTGATTATATAGGTTTGTAAGCCTTAGAAAACTACTCGGAAACCCATGTAAGCTAAGATTACGATGAGGCAAGGGCTGCATGCCTGCAGCTTCTGTGATTGGTGGATCGCGGCTTCAACGAATCAGAGACAGTGATGGCACCACATCGCTTTAAACACGTCGTTTGCAATGATCAAACTTGAAATTTTCGTTTTTTTTTCGTTTAATTATTTTTCAGATTCCTAGTTACCCACTTTTCAATCCTGCGCTCCGTCTTCTTTTTCATTTCTTTTTTATCCCACCATCCCTAATTTGTTCCAATTTTGCAGTCAACATCTTTGTTCATCTAATTCAAGTCTCACTGAACTAGCAAATGACTGAACGATTGGGTGTCGATAAGATTCATCAGAGCGACATTTCCATAATTTAGCCTATTCATCGGCACTGCGACTTCACTGGGTGTCTCATTCGTGTTCTCCAAAACAAAAACAAATTCTCAGCTTCAATAGGGATCAACTAATGGGAGGGCTTCTGAAGAAAGCTACAAGCTTTCAGATGGCCACAGATATTCTTTTTGAGTGTTCTGAGGAGGGCTGATAGGAGGTTGGTGTGGATTTTTGCTCTGGCATAGAGCAGTTGTCGGCTGTTTCACTTGAAAAAAAAACAGCTTGAATCGTATGAATGTAACGGATATGAACACCACGTGGCCTCGATTTTCCTCCTACATTACGTCCCACATGGGAAAACTGACTCCCATATTGCTTGTATCGAATTTCGTGTTTTTCAACCGTGCTTCATCTTGCACTAATTAGATAGATTGGCAATCTCGGACAAGCGGTTTCGCTTTAGACATTCTCCCCCAAATGAACACCCCCATCCGTTCTGTTCTGATTTGGGACCCCAAATAAAAGGGTTCCGTGCCGATTGATGTTTGACTTTTGACGCTTCGACGTGTTTCATTCGTTGTTGTTAGTTGTTGGTCCATCTATACACCATAGCAATCTATCGCCGAGTAATCTCATAAATTGCCCCTAACGCCGCCTCAACATATCGGCTTTGTCCGGCTAATATCACAAATGTATGTTACGTGGCTGATATTTCCCATGTTTACTAGTAAATGCCCGTTTTCAATAATAGCTCTCCGCCAATGGGGTATATGCCACTAATTTTTATTGTATATTTAATCACTTGTTAATAACTTGACCTTTCTTTAATGATCTAGTCATCTTTGTTGTTGTGAACGGTTCGAAGATTGTTTACCATCACGCATATCAGCTGACACACACACATAAGTGCTGCTTACAGCTGATCACAGTGCTCATTCACACCGCTCATTACCCTTGCCGTGACCACTTTAAACTTATAAGTAACCGGTACAGTAGTCATTTTCACAGATACTTGACGGACTTGAACATTTGAGGAGTTAGGCTTCGACTTGTTCCGAATCGGTTGAAATATTGGGTGGCAATTTGCAGATGGGATTGATTAATTAATTAATTAATTGATCTTCAGAGTAATTATAAAAATTTGTGGGGCAGAAGTGATTTAGTGGCAAGTGGCGCACTATCAGGCACGCATCGTCACGGGTTCGAATCCCGGACCGATATCCGCTCAGAGCAACCAAGCCTTCCATCTCTACGGGGTCGGGTAATAGGTACCACCCTTGTCTGGGAGGATAAGAACACTGACTTGCTCCTCGACTGGCCACGGTAGTTCATTGTATAGGCCACATACGCATTTAATACGCCACTACGATTCTGAATTGAAGTCGAATGCGGGGCGCATCCCTAAGACAGGAATAGTCTGCGCCTGAGGACGTAATCCTCTATCCTTTCAAATTATAAAGCTTGCCTATCCTTTTCACATTTCAGTGGTCCGTATCGGAGTGCCGGGGAAACTTTGGGGAATCGTACACGAAGGTGTCTTTTCTAAGTTGGGGGCCGTCCCCACCGTGAACGTCGTTCTCGCTGCCGGTAACTTGGAACCGGTATTGTAATCAGTTCTGGCATTCTCCTTTCCTTCAACACAATATACTGATATGTGACTGATTACCTTGTCTCCAGCACAATGATTTCCTGGCCATTAGACCTGGTGATTCCGTTTCGTTTTGTATCGTCGTTATCGTCTTCTTACAGNCCTGCCATGATCGGCGGCGGCATTTGACGGCCACCCCGTTTACCCATCCACCACCACCACCTTCCCTTCCCCTCACATCTCCATTATTGTTGTCTTGGGCGTAGGAGGGCAGAAACCAGTCATGTGTTGTGTAACGTTGCCGGCCACACCGAGACGCGAATGGTGCGCCAGCGTAGTGTAGTCAACTCCTCCAACCTCTGACACGGCCGCCAACCTGCCGCCGCCGCCGTTGATGCCTGTTACTCGTACTTGTTACCAGACGACGTTATTTTGTACTGTATTCAGACTTGAAGCTCTCATATCAAATGCTTTACTCACAACCATCACAACAACAACTACCACCACAGCTGTCCAGTTTATTTATCATCCAGGGTTTGAGAAATTGTGTGGTGATGTGTGGATGACATAATACGTCACAAGGGATTTACGGCATGATTGCATACTTAACTAAAGCCACCAATCAGCGCTACCGTTTGTTACGACCTTGATCCACGTAGGACCTATCTATTTACGTCACACACACAAAGCGATTATAATCGATACCGAACACATAAAAGTGGCTTGACGGCTGTTGTGGCGGTGACGTGAAGGACGGAATGTGTAACAACGATCTGATTGCCCAATAGACCTTGTATAATCTAACAGCCACAATGAACCCACTGCTGAAACTCTTTCCCCATTACAGACCACCGGGAAGGGCAGTCCTGAACATACCGGGAAGGACGGTCCCACCCGCAAGTTTGCCATGGGCCATCGCCCCACCACCTTCTGTACTTTTGTTGAAAAAACTATAACATCCAGGTGTTCCCAATCCCATGGCCATGCAACGTATGCTTATCGATTGATCTGTAAGGTTTTCAAATGTTCGACGTTGACATTTGGTTATGCATATACTAGTAATAATTGGCGAAAACACATAAAATATACGGTGTTGCATGTGATAGAGAGCATGGGCATCCCATCCCAGTCATAGTCCGCTCCCGATGACTGGTTTTATGGTCGCCCATGTTGCATTCCCATTTCTGTCCGCTCTTTCTGAATCGCTTATTGATCATTCAGAACGGTCCCTATTGAATTCGCCGAGCTTTATGGGAACAATACAATAGGGTGGCCTGTTAATATCAGCAGAAACCGGAATTTTTCAGGGCCGCCGTTTCATCGCCCAATAAATTGCCTATTGCCAGCATCTGGTTTCCTTTACATTTGTTTACATTAATGTTTAAAAAAACAATGTCAGCATTTGATTGTTTAATTTTCTGTCCAAAGCTTCTGCAGTCCGGCCCGCTCTGATTGTTTCGAATATTCTGATGACTAATGGGACATTTGGACAGGGAAACATTGGAACAAGTAGGTATGGGTGGTCAGTCGGGCTGTTTGATTTATTGGGTGGCCTTTAATTGATAACATTTTTTCTGCTACCCCCTGTCACGGGTTTCCACTAAAAAAAGTGACGTTTTCTAGGATTAACTGCTGCTGGCGTAACTGGTAGCAAAAAAACACAGCCAGACTCTTACCGAGTGTGAGAGAATATTTGAAAGTTCCCGTTTCAAATGCTACCTATCCCTTAAGTGACGATCGGTTTGAAGGGATTATTTGGCCGTTGGTTGCTGGCTACTTTCAAAAACTAATTTATATTGGGAGAGGAGGGAAATACTCCGTAAAACCGCTGAAACCGGGATTATTCTTGAATGCGATGATGAGAGGTTGCGAACAAAAGTCAATTACATCATTCCCATATGCTTATAATGAGTACGAATAAAAAGAAAACATTCCGGTAATTGAGTGTAAGTCAGGAGACTACGCCATGCTTCATCCTTTATGCTAGTTTTGCATCGAAGTCTTGTGTATGTACATGCAAGTCCATAAAACGACTGACAGGTGCTCAGCAACGCCCATTAGAGCATCCTTTTTCTCGTCCGAACGTCAAAATGTCAATTTCAGCGGCTGAAACTGCCTTACCTCTATTGGGATATGTTCCTCTACCCTGTCCGATGTTTGCTGTTACTCTCTCCAGAAATTCCCCTCCCCCTCCCCCCTTTCTGGTTTATATCCGTCTCCTGCTACCTGCAGTTTTCCAATGAATGGACTTTGATTTCAAAGTGTCCACGGCTGACTTGCCTATTCTCAGTCGCCATTTCTTTGAAGTCTGAGTTTCTACTCGTTACTCGTTTACTTTTTGGTAATCACTCTCGCTTCAGGACAATGATTTCATTCTATGAAAGACCTATTCTGGAAGGGGTCGCCTTTTCTTGCGATAATCCTTTACCTCAACACGAAATGTTGCAGAATTGATTGCCACCTACTAGGAAACTCCTTCTAAATCTTATGGGAAAACTGCCCAGAACATTCGTCCCTAAGTAAGCCCATGATGGATGCTTCCTGAACTTCCTAGTACTCTTTTTCCGGTTCCGGCCACGTAACTGCTCAATCAATGCTTGCAACAGGAAATTTCGAAGAAATGTATTCATTTCACACGCCCATCTGAAAATGCAGCTCGAAAAAAGTGCGCCAACCTAAATTACATCTTCGGGCATCTTTGAACGCTGAGATTTTTTCAAACTTCTGTGAATTAGCGTTTTTCGTGGCCATTTTTCAGTGTGATATTCCCATACTTCATCACATGACACCGGAGCTCATAAAGTAACGTTTCCAAGGTAATACTTCTTTGGGATCAGGCGCTCTGCTGCCATTGTTGTCCCCCTTAATGGATACTTACCCTACGTCCATTTCGGTTTTACCCACTTAGCCATTTCAGTTTGATATTTTCAACCTTCCAACCATGTTTAGTACCGATTAGCGGGCGCCGAGAGGATATAGCCCTTGACCGGTTTGGGCGAACTTCGATCTTACTGAGCCCTTCTCTTTGTGTACAGTGTTTGCTTGTTA
This sequence comes from Haemonchus placei, assembly GCA_900617895.1. Lineage (NCBI taxonomy): Eukaryota > Metazoa > Nematoda > Chromadorea > Rhabditida > Trichostrongylidae > Haemonchus > Haemonchus placei. The sequence goes on from UZAF01017440.1 coordinate 42,331, forward strand.
AATTGCTAGAATGAATCCAGTCTGAAACTTCGAAAAACTATTTGATTCCACTTATTGTGAAGTGAGCTAAGAATCAGCGATCCCTGTGTCGATGTAAATTTTAGACCGGTCTCAATGAAAGGCTGTTTGGCGACTATGGTGAGAAAAAGTGTAGAAGATTTCAACAGTGCTCTGATTTGTACGGCCTTTTTGCCTTTTTATTGGAGTGGCTCCTACCATTGTGTTAGAAGGATCTGTGATTGGTCGGTTAACCGCTGCAACCAATTGTAGTCGTCGCAGCTACGCGCCCATCTGACCAATCACGGCCTTCGGACCAAACCGAGCATGATTTTATGCGCTTTGCTGGAAGACCTTGTCGAATCATCTAAGCAACTGTTTTTCTTTCGGTTTCTGAGGGTTTCTTTTGTAAAAGTTCATCTTAAAAACGGGTCTTACTGAATCTATTCATTATTAATCTAGAATAGATCTATCCTGCTTATTTCTGGATGTGAGCTAATTGAGGCTCACTTTCGTTTCTTACAAGAGTTCCCGTTGGCGTCGATGAGGAGGAAGCTTTAATTGTTGACTACGAAGGGGATCGTTAATAGGTACCTACTGAATAAATAATTGTAACCACCTCTTCGGAGCTATATAAACTTTCCTAACGGGATTTGGGGTTCTGTGATGCATCCTCTACCAAAACAAATTTGAAATTTTGAAAACTTTTGAATATTTTCGCCTACTAGGCATTCCCCCTATGGCCTTCGGAATCACTCCTATTCTCACAAATGTCTTTTCCTCTTATTTGCAAAACACATCATCACAGCCAGGAGTCGAAACCGGATCAGGCCTTCGTCTTTTGCAGTTGGTGGCATTGCAGAGCCTGGTTGTCAAGGTCAACTCCACAGTCTATGCCGCTGCCACATGCTAGGCCTTTCCCAGTCGAAGGTTCGCATAAGTTCCCAGCCTACTCCTGGTTTTATCTTCAGCGATAATGTAGTCGAACGTTTTTCTGCCATACAACCGGACCCTATGACACCTTGTTGACTCATTGAGTCAATGGTTTTGATGAGTTCGATAAAGAATCCCATTTCAGTGAATCAAATCTATATCCGTTAGGTCTGCGAATAACTGGATTCTGCTAACTGGCAGGTGCTTAGGTTTTCAAGTAAAAACAGCAGTAAATATGTATAAATAGTAACTGCATTGATTTGCCTCACGCTATCTCCTTGAAATGGTCCTGAACTGGTCCTGAACAATTTTCTTTGAAAAATACTTTTTTTTTGAAGATGTAACGTACGAAAAGGGTGGTCTTTAGATAAGTTTGCATACTATACAATTCTATGGGAATGGAAGTTTTTACTGAGTAAAAAAAACCATTTATGACTCATCAGTGTTTGCATTTTCGCAGCACTTATAACGTTCAGGCGTCAAAACCTTTCAACGACTCATTCCTGTTCAACTTTCATGGAATACTTACGCTTTGTACTGTTTCCTGTCCAGGTTTCAATCCATTTCTTTTCCTCTCATGCGGCGCAGTGGCAAAAGGCGCTACGCTACAAACGAACGATCAAGTCGTATGGGTGATCTAATGTCCAGAAATACTTAGTTATCGGCATTTTATTACGAAGGTGAAATTTCGAGGCAGTGGCTTCGACATAGGTTTAATTGGGCTTTTCAAGCCTGAGTCAAGGTCAAATGCTCGATTTTTATCCCTTGTTTTCCCATGGAATCGATGTATGCTGTGCAAGGGTATCGACGATCATCGAAGTCCTTTCCGTTTTTTTTCGGCCATGGTCTAGCTGCCTGTTTCAAAAAACAAAATAATTGCGAATAATGACTAAGACGGACTATTTTTGGACCGACATATGTTTTTGTTCTAATCCGTAATGACTCATTGCTCCTCTGTCATCCATTTATTACAACCAGACGAAAACATCGTGGTAGGGATAGCGGTGAACCTTATGATGCCTCGAAAATACAGTTCATGAGGAAAAACGCTTTTGAGATATGTATCCCTCTACGATGAATCTGCGGCCTACCATTATACCATATGTGATGCTGTCAGATCGGGAAAAGGCCTTGATAGGGCGTTATAAGAGTTCAAACAGTGTATTTACTGCATGCCACACCCAAAGGTGGACGAGTTTTAGCGGCTGTACCAAGCACAAGGGACATGCATGTTGGAGTTTCGAACAATCATCGTGACCCATAGCAATTGTGGAAGGCAGTTTTGGACTTTTTTGACTTAATTTATCCAGCTCTTCATGCAATTATTAGGTCGTGAAGAAAGTTCTTGCGTTTTTGCGCCTCAAACTTCAAATGCGCATATCTCGGCCTAAACAAAACTTCATCAATCGAAATAACAACCATTACTATCGACACACTTTTGTGAACGAAATACCAGTTTGTTTATCCCATTCGCATAGAAGTCCGGAGATCTAGAGGCGATGAAATAGTAGAAGCCCGCGGCAGCATCATGTTGGGTTTTGAAGCATTTCTCGTTGAGAAAGCCGTCGAGATGTTTAAAGAAATGGTCTTCTATGGGAGCAAGGTCTGGAGAATATGGTGGATGCGGGAGAGTTTCATAGCCTAGCTCCATCAATTTTCTCAGGGTAAGTTGTGCGACGTGGGGCCGAGCGTTGTCGTGGAGTAGAATTGGCCCCTTCCTATTCACCAGTGCCGGGCTCATGAGCTGGAGTTTTCGATGCATTTCGCCAATCTCCTGAAGTACTTTTCGGCTGTTACGGTTTCACCCGGATCCATGAAGCTGTGGTGGTCAACCCGGCTGCAGACCACCAAACCAGCACCATGACCTTCTTTCCATGCTGCTTCGGCTTGGAAAAATGTAGTGGGGCTTAATCTCTGTTCAGATGCCGGCGTGATCGTCGCCGGTTGTCATAGAATCTATTTCTCATCATACGTCACAATGCGGTTTAAATATGGATCGTTCCTGTTGTGCAGAAGCAAGGCGGAGGCGAGCTCGAAGCGGCGGTCTTTCTGGTGCTAGGGCAACTCATGCGGCACCCACTTATCAAGCTTCTTCGACTTTCCGATCTCCTGCATGAGGGTGCCAACCTTTCTGCTAAAAACGTTCAATCTCGAGCCAATATCCTTCAGCATTGTACGTGGATTCTCTTCCACTAACCTTCTCAATTGTTCGCTTTCAGTGGCCGATGACCGCCCATTACGCTCATCATCTTCCAGGCTCTCATTGCCGGTACGATATTTTTTAAAACACCGCGATGCCGTACGTTGATTCGTCGTACCTAGACCAAGGGCATTGTTGATATCTCGGGGCGTTTCCGTCGCACTCCTGCCTAATTTGAATTGGAAAAGATAAATCGTGTGAACCTGTCGTTCGTTCATTCTGATTTCGACCTTCTAAAAAACTTCGGGAATCACTCAAGGACAAAACCAATTATATATTTGAATAGAGCAAGAAATGCGCTTCAGAACTGTGTATAGCTTGCAAACAATCTTATAGCAAATAACACCGCGGCGATCTTTTGTAAATTGGGCGTCAAAAAACGCAAGAACTTTCTTCACGACCTAATACAATAACTGGAATTTCGTCCAACTACTTCTCCCACACCATTTCCATCATGGCAGTCTCGTACAACCCCTACCTTCACTGCTTTTGGGAAGCCTTATTTTTAGAATTGTCGGCAGATTTTTTCGCTTTCTTCGCCACCGATGAGCTGTTCTATATCATTACTTCCGCTGTTCAACTTAAAGAGGGTACCCCAAAATTGCAGTGAAATCTGCCTGCGAAAGTTTGTGGAGAAAGTCTAATTTGAGGTTTGATAAGCTGCTGTTCACTTCACTGGAATCACAACCATCCCATTCCTTAACTCTACGACCTACGTTGTATTTATCGGCTATTCAATCCGCTGAGATTTGTCAGAATGCCCTCCGACCGACATTATTGGGAGTACCAAAAATTAAGTCACTAAAAGAGTTTGGTATGAGGGGTTCAGAGTCCAGCGCTGATGTCATTTTGGTCCCTGACAGCAGCAGAATTTCCCTATGGTCACGGCCATGCGCCAGAATTGTCCCAGCAAATGTCAGTCAAGCTCGTTCGCAGAGGGACTTCGTTTAAGCTTTGCAGGCTGTGCAGGCTTTGCATGGAAGGCTGAAAATGTGAGCCGGAACAGCTGCTGAACAGGAATGACGTTGTTTCGCCCTCCGTCCCCCTCTCCCCCTATTGAAACACCATGTTGAAGGGATGTGGAGTTCATCTGCCAGTACCAGAATTAAGCTATAAAAGGAAGCTCCACTGCAGTTTTTTAGCACATCAGGAAGTCAATCTGTACATTCAGTGGAGTGAAGTTTTCTTCCACCACAAAAAACGTTTCAGTCAGATAACGAGGGATGGGCCATTAGAAAAATTGACTACTGACTGAGATCTGACTAGCGATAGGAGGAAGTGGCCGTTAACAGAAAATTCCAAAGCGGTTCTGCTTATCTTCCGTTCCAATTTAAAAGGCGATTCTGAGCCCTCAAGTGGAACGAAAAGGAACGAAGGAGGCGCGTCTGAGAGAAACGAAAGTGGAACCAAAAAGTTAATGAAAATTTTACAACGCTTTGGGAATTTTGTTGATGTTTTCTGAACGCTTCCATTTTGTGCGCAACAAATTTCTACCCACATAATCGTCTTTGCTTTCCTCCTCACTGCTCTTTGCTCCTACTTAACAACACTAGTAAAAGACGTTCCCACTCTTTCATACGAGCAAATGTTGTTCAAATCTTAAACTGTATAAACATCTCTTTCCATTGCGTTTTGTAAAGATTTTTTCCTGACCACCATTCTAAAAAGGTGGGCCAATCGATATTTAGTTTAAAAGTTTAGAAACCTCAAAAGATCGAAAAGGTGGAAATATCTTCAAGAGAATGGGGCTTACGATTAGAACCCAAAAATTGACGCGTGCCGTACACGGCTGTGATTGCTCAACACGCGTAATTGACCAATCAGAGGCGGGCTTTCCACGCGCTATTTTTGTCACCTTATCTTGCATTTAAACTTTCTGAAGGAATGAATGTAGAAG
>UZAF01017441.1:6745-17485 GCA_900617895.1 Haemonchus placei
AGGGAACTGGTTGCAGGGATCAGCTACAGGAAGAACAACACCCATGCAGTTCCCGAACAGTGGCGATGTTATCTATGGAATTCCCATTTTCTCAAACGAAAAATCCCGAAGAAAGCAGGTAAACAATAGTCTAGATAATACATATGTAAGATGAAAGGATTACTTTTATTCATGATTCTCTAACTTTGGTATTATCATTCCAAGTATGTGGCCAGAAACCAACCTCCCATGCGGCTAATAGATGGTCTCAAAAATGAAGTTCACGATAATTCTGAGGCGTTTAGTTTAAGTGAGATAATGGGAGTTTTGGTGTTGTGGTGCAGAATATATAGGGCAAAGATGTTGGGGAAAACGTGAAAATCTGCGGTTGTAAAAAGTTGAGTTGAAAAAAGTAGTAAGAAGGATTTGTACGAGATAATGACGACAGAAGTGACAAGGAAGGGGTGCTTGGACGAGATGATCGCGTAAAGACTAGCCATAGAACGTCAAAAATGGCAAAATTTTCTTTCTTCTTCCGGTGGCACGTTCACAATAGCGGCATAGTACGTCAACATTCAACAGTGCCCCTGGAAAGGAAAAGAAGACATATGTTCGCAGTTTTCATGTACATTCGCCGCCGTCTGTTACCGTCTGGGTGTCTCCCACATAAATATGCTATTCTTTGGCGTCCTAACGCTTCATTGTGAACAGTGCAGCCTTAATCAGGCCATCATAACACGTCCACTTTTGGGAGTGTACGTCGGGCATATCGGTTTTTCGGGCCCTTATTACGCCCTGTCTACGTCGCCTTTCAGCCCAACAATGTCCCACGTCGTTACAGAAGGCCACAGGTCCGTCCTGGGGAGGAATTCCAGGGACCATTTTTATCGTGAGCTGTGCCTTCGAATTGAATTCGAAAGGTAAAAGTGAAGCTTATCTAAAAGGTCATTACTTATTGGAATTTTTATATTTCTCTGCTTGACCTTCCGTCTATTCACATTTTAGGTTTAAAGTCTTTTTCATATGAAATTTTCAGAAAATAAGAAGTAACCCGAGTGCAAATGGTTATTTCATTTGAGATAGTAATTGACTTTCTGGAACACGGATGGATGAATGGTGAGCAAATGGGAAGCAGTGAATGAGAGTCCGTGCAACATTTCACATCAAAATGTAATTTGTGTGAGGAGCGCTTGCATCAGTTTTTGAGCAGGTGTCAGGTTTGCGAGCAAACTGACAAGCAGTTCACCGACTTTTAGACGTTCTCAGGTATTCGCACGCATATCCGCTCGGCCAGACTGAAAAAAATGGCTTCAAAACCAGTTGGAAGTCGTGATTTCCAAGATTTCACCCCTCTGATTCTAAATGAATTTCGCGAAGGCGCATTACAGAACGGGATCCTTCAACGCTCAAAGACTTTGTCTTTTCTGTCCTACTGCTACCACTGCTGATTACATTCGGCCAGACTTGTATGAGAGAGAAAACAGGACGATGTTACCCGGCATGCCCTCAGCCTGTTCGTTACCTTGATAGGCTATATGTAGTGATATGACTTTGTCTGAACTAAAACATCTGCACTTTCTCTACAGCAACATCTTGTTCCCTCAATTCGAACAACAAACCTTTCAGCCAGCCTTTCTTTTCGGTTCGGCCCCAAAATAGGCTGGTGGAACTTCGTACTTTAGCTAATTCGACACTAGCTAGACTCTCTTCTAGAAGGGCATATCGCGATGGTATTGGTTTCTGGGAATTCTTCTTAGAAAGACTTGGGGGCTCCCAGGATAGCACACGGGGCATTGTCGGCCTGAAAAAACGGCGTAGATAGGACGTGGCAAGGGCCCAAAACCAAATTGGTCAACGTACACACCCACAAGCGGACGTGTTACGACGGCCTTGTTAGGGCGGAGTCATTCGCATTGGAGCACACATGTTGATGATCCAACCGTTTACTCAAGACCCATGGCGACAATGGAACACAAGTTTTTGGCATTTTTGGTTTAATGTAGCCAACTCCACCCGTTAGGCCACATCTGACAACAGGCTCCGTACCCCTTTCATGCCACTTTCTTCGTAACGGCATCGTATAGCCCTTATTGTTTCCAGTTTTAGCAGCTTAATCCCATGGTGCATCCTCCGTATCTCAAAATTATCGTGAAGGGTCCTTAAATCCTAAGTCCTTAAAGGGTTTAGCAAAAATTCAAAACCTCTTCAAGGTTCCTATGTAACATATTGGCATAAGTGAGAAACTTATGAGGCCTAAAACATCTCGGCATGTGTACTACCTTTTCCTGTCGCATAGCACGATTTAACCACAAATTATTTACTGCAAAGATTTCTGTGGAGCACAGAAAAGTGAGACATCCAATGACTAACATTCACACTCAGTATGGGCCAAGCACGTCGCAGTGAAGAACTCTAATCTGAGACACCAAACCTAAGAAGTTGAGATAACGACTACAAATTACAGGTGATGTTTCTCGCCTAACCTTGCACCTATTTGGAACAGTTTTCATGGGTGTAGGTTGGGACGCCTCAATTCAGGGAAGAGCACAAATTTGGGTCATTCACAAGAAGTACGGTCATTTTGCGAGGTTAGCCACAAAACTGTAATGAATTCTCTTTAAGCCCGCAACAGGATTGAACTCAAAGGGAAATCGAGGAGAACAAATGGCCTATCAAATAAAAACTTGAAAAATGTTCATCGAGTGTTTGTGAAAGAAGCTTCTACAGACCAGGGAAGTCACATGGAAGACTCGATAACAAGAAAAAAGTAATGGTAAACCAATACTGCCGCAGAGAAATGGTCAGGAACTCATAAAACATCTAGTGAGATGAGGGCCACGAATAGAAAGAGTAGGCAATAAGTTCGAAAGCTCAGTTTAGTCAGTATAAATCATTGTTCACACTCTTGAATGACCTTTTTCTGAGAGATTCAAGTCCTTCAGTGCTTTGAAGGTTACTACTTCCACTACAGTTTTTCAATTCTTCAGCTCGAAATTTAACAAAAACTGTTTTGTTTCTGTTTTTGTCTGTCTGTCTGTCTGTTTTTGGCTCAATATGCTGGATGAGAGGCTTCAGAAGATCTGAAAAGCTTGAGGCGCAGCTGCCTCGCTTGTATTGTTGTCTCTGCTTCTCAGAAACCTGATCTGCGATCTCTTTCAACATGGAGCCTAGACAATGGTATGCTCGAGTAGCATATACACACGTATACCCATAGTTCCCCGTGCCCGTAAACACAGCTATTCATCGATATCTCTCCCAGATGAATCGATCAACCTTACCAATGGTTACTTCAAAACGATTATCTCTGGTGAAGAATTCTCTGGGGAACCGGACAAAAATTAGGATCATTAGGGCATGTCTGAATGGCGCTACTTTCGGAGTGAGCAACAGAGGATTTACAATCGTCTCTCGATAAAACTCGACATAATTATGATTCGAGGTCATCAAGAAGTCATCAACAATTAGTAAACGAAGACGTTGAAAAGACGAAGAGGCGAATGTATTCGAAAGAAAGATTCATTGGGAAATGGTGTATTGAGACGATGGGCGTTTTGATGTTTGGAAGGCTGGCATAAATGACCGGAACGAAATTAACGAGTGGTGCTNTCAACATGGAGCCTAGACAATGGTATGCTCGAGTAGCAGATACACTCGTATACCCATAGTTTCCCGTGCCCACCACGACACACCTATCCGACGATATCTCTCTCAGATGAATCGATCAACCCTACCAATGGCTACTTCGAAACGATTATCTCTGGTGAAGAAGTCTCTGGGGAACCGGACAAAAATTAGGATCATCAGGGCATGTCTGAATGGCGCTCCTGCCGGAATGAACATCAAAGGATTCACAATCGTCTCTCCATAAATCTCGGCATAATTATGATTCGAGGTCATCAAGAAGTCATCAACAATTAGTAAACGAAGACGTTGAAAAGACGAAGAGGCGAATGTATTCGAAAGAAAGATTCATTGGGAAATGGTGTGTTTGAGACGATGGGCGTTTTGATGTTTGGAAGGCTGGCATAAATGACCGGAACGAAATTAACGAGTGGTGCTGAGAACATTTTTATAGTTTACAACGACGTTTTGCATGTCGATCAAGTGTGACCGAGGATGACTTGAATTGACTACGAAATGATTTCCCAGAAACTAACATACCAGTTTTGGGCATAGGTATGTAAGCGAAGTAAAGCCAATCATGAACCTTTTATATGAGTGAGTCTAAGAAAAGTCTTTGAAATACCCAGAAGAATGAAGTAACTCAGATGGAATTGGGAGCAGGTGGTTTTGGAGAAAATAGCAATTTTGAATACAAAAGCAACAAAAACACTGAATGAGATGCAGCGGTAACTTCCAACGTGTCCCGGTTACGGTAATACGGCGATACCGGTGAATAGTTTTCGAAGAAAAACTGCAGTCATTCGAGTAATTTACAGTTGTTCACGTAAATCATGGTCGAACCAGTTCGAATGCGGCCATACTACGAATTTAGGATGATAAATAAAGGCTGACTACGCAAAACTTCCCTGGTAGTTGGTCGTCGAGATCCTGTCAGAAAATCTGGAGGGATTCAGGGGACATAAATATTCATACCAAACAGTTTCCCTTATAAACACTTCACAGTCACCCCCAGGAAAGTCCCTAGCCCACCACAGAACCAGACCAAGGACTTTCCCACTCTTGAAGTGTTTAGGCTGATTGGGTAGACGAGCCGGCGTAGTTCAACTCAATCTGATTAAACGACAATGAATACCAGAGTTGAAACGATGGAGGATCGTCATAATCGCCTGAAGTCTGCTCCAGGAATGTTCAGGAGACAGGAGAGATGAAGCGATCCTTAGAAGCCATTCAGAGGAAGATAGGTTTATGCCGAGAAAACTTTGAGAAGGGGCCTTTCTAAAGGAAGCGACCATCTTTCATCATTGCAATCGCAATGAATTGCGATGGAAAGGATTGGCGGTCAACGTAGAAGTGGGAGATGTCGGGTGGGAGAGAGTGTTGGAGAGAAAGAAATGAATGCAATTATTATTGTTGGAAACCGGACACTGGTATCGCAACTGTGCATTCCGACAATGAACGACGTTCTTCAAGCACCGTCGCAAGGTTCCAGTTCCACCGAAAAGACACACGAGCAGTTTCACAGATACCAGTACATAAGCTGATGCATTAATCATCAAGAAACTGAAAGATTCACGCCCACTCCTAATCGAGTCCAAAAAACTTTCTTCTCCCTGGTTTTCTGGTGTTCTACTTGGGATCCAAGGGAAGGGGACTTGGAGAATGACGGATAAATGGCAGTGGAGTGGGTACGAAGAACGGGGATGGGATGAGAACCTCTTTTCGACCTGTATTTCTCCTTTTGAGGGCGGGGGAACCTGCCAGAACGCCGTCTGCTGAAAAACGTGCGGTGAGCGCCCAGAGATTGGAAGTAAGTGGAGCAGCCAGCCACGCAAAGGTCGGTTTAATAACCAGAGGATGTTCGAAGAGAACAGCTGGCCGTCAACGAAGACAACCCATTGTTTTGGATCAGGTCCATGAAGTTAATATAGGCTTTAGGAATATAAAGACTGAATACAGTATGACTGGCCTTTCCGGTTACAGTTCCCAAGCAAAGGATGGATAACAGCGGTGTTCATGGTCACCGAAATTGGCTTCATTTACAACGTGAACCGGTTTTGCTAAAAGTTCGCGAGGATCTGGACGCATTACGAAACATTCTTCTTGCAATTGCATCATCATGGCCAGCAGAAAAGGCCACCTGAGAACGTCCAGTTTGCCATAACCGGCCATGGGAGAAAGAGGAAGCGGCCTACGTGAGATGGGAGTGCGTGTAGGAGCGGATTTTGTAGAAGAATTGGAACTGGAATGTCCCATCCGGATGAATGATGGGCGTCTAGGCCAAGTTCACGACCGAAAAACCACCTCGGAGACGTGCGCATTGTTGCCTAAGACAACGAGTGACCCGATCGATCGCCCGGACATTCCGGGACCGAATCGACCTTCACAACCACTTTGAACGCCAAGCTCGACCACGAACAAAACGCCCAGCGCTAGCGGACAGATTAACCGCCATTATATCTAGCCAGTCTCAGAATAAACATTATAAAAATCAAGGATTATTCGAATGGGAGCGAAGCTGCAAACGAATTTTTGCTTTGAGAAAGCTGAAGAGGTAGAGAATATTTTGAGAATAAGCAAATATGGATAGGTGAGAAACTCGAGAGGAAAGCGTGAAGTTTGACGGCATTAAGGTGTGATCGACGGCAGGCGAACGGAGGAATGGACGGCTGAGCCGATATCTGGCGCTCGTTAGGAGGTAGTGCAGCCAGCAGCCAGCATACGCGGCCGGCCACGAGAAGAGCGGTCGGCCTCCTACACTGCGACGACGACCTTTCTCATCCAACAAGTAGGAAAAAAGACAGCGAACGAACGTTTAAGGAATGTTCCCATTTGCATACGGGAACAGAATCGGTATGGCACAGGTTGTGGCTGAATTGGAACAAGTAGGTGACCTAAAAGGTTTGGAGAATTCTCCTCACTTTTGGCATGAGTGGATGCCTCCTCCTTTCGCCCCTCCCCTCAAATTACCCCCTCAAGTTGGTCATTACAAAAACCATATTTTGCCCCGAATGGGAAATGTTTTGGGGCGGTGACGGTGTATTGGCAAATGGCTCCCTATCATAAACACGATCCGGGGACACGATCACGGATCGATACTCGCCCACTGTGATTCCGCATGGAGATCGAATGCGGTGTGTATCCCAAAAGGACCAGATTGCCAGTATTGCCAGAACTTTATTTTTTCTTTTTAGGAAATCTTCAAGAGGGCAAATGGCTAGGTTTCCTCTGACATGCCACAACCCGCCACCTTCTTCTTCATTTGAAGGCATAGTTCACGATAATTTTAGAATTTTAGATTTTATATTTTAATAATATAACAATATAATAATATTTATTTAATAATAATATAATAATATTTAATATAATATATAATTTTAGATTTTAGAGTAGTAAAAGAAATTTGGTTGTCTGTGTTTGTGATGCCAATTAAGGCATAGAGGGTGAGTTCAGGCGAGATGTCAGCTTGTGCAATAGCTCGAAGAGCTGGCTCCGATAAGTCACAGAGATGAGAAGAGAAGTGCCAGAAGTTTCACTGTCGCCCTGAATCAATAATTATTTGAATATTCTACTTGTGCGCTCCATTGAGAAAGGTGCACTCTCTACAGCGCCATTGAAACACGGCCAGTTTTGGGTGTAGACGTCGGCTAAGCTGTTATCTGACCCCTTGTTGAGCCCTATCTGAGCCGTTTTTCGACCCAGTAGCGCACCGTGTTCCACACTTAGAGGCCATACGGTCGTTATATTTGTAAAACTTGCAAATGATTTTCTTGGCGAACTGTGCCTTTAAGCGTTTGAGTGCGAATTTGCCTTAAACAGTAACTAAAATAGGCACGCTGGAGTGACCGGTGTTCATGTACTGCCATATCAAAAGTGAATCCAATTACCGAGTTCGGTGGAAAGTATTGCGAAAAGATTCCGCTGAAAAGTCGGTCAGTTCAAATCCCAAGTATAAAATAAAAGCTTTGACAATCTTTTAGAATTGAGCATTCGAAAACCCAATAGCTACGTGAATCGAAATTCGAGATTGCAATTAAACATTTAGAAAAAAAGTTCTGGAAGTCGCAGAGTCAGCGAAAATCTAACTAGTTTGAATACATTCGAGTAAAAGAAAAGTATTCAATCCTTATCGAGTGCCACAGACCCTAATTTCCCGTTATAATTATGGAGAACCCGAATTGATATATGGGCAATACAGCAATTTTTGAGAGACAATCGATGATCGGATTAAATTTCCCACATTGGTGATAGATTCAATGAAAACGACAACAGAGGGAAACCCACAGGAAAACTATTCAGTATTGAATATGAATTGACACCGCTCTCTGCATATTTAGTATTGACAATAATTTATACAATCTTTTAGAATTGAGCATTCGAAAACCCAATAGCTACGTGAATCGAAATTCGAGATTGCAATTAAACATTTAGAAAAAAAGTTCTGGAAGTCGCAGAGTCAGCGAAAATCTAACTAGTTTGAATACATTCGAGTAAAAAGAAAGGTATTCAATCCTTCTCGAGTGCCACAGACTTTCGTTTTCCGTTATAATTATAGAGAACACGAATTGTTGTATGGGCAATACAGCAATTTTTGAGAGACAATCGATGATCGGATTAAAATTCTCACATTCAATAAATGAGACAACAAAGGGAAACCCACAGGAAAACTATTCAGTATTGAATATGAATTGACACCGCTCTCTGCATATTTAGTATTGACAATAATTTATACTTTGTGAAATTGGGCAGTATGGGAGATGGTGCAAGTTGTCGCGGCTAAGGTGATGAAGAAGAGCTGGTAAGGAACCGCCTCCTCGGTTTTGGCCCGCCCTTAACTCAAACGAATGTCTGCCGGCAGCTGATCCAGCCATTGATCGCTTCTTCTCTTCCGCTCACAAGATGACCTGCTTCGAAGTTTCAAATCACAAACGAGCTACTTGAGTAACCCGTACAGCCCTAGATCACCATAAAAGGTGGAGCCAGCGTCTCATCGGTGTTCTGCTCGCCTGTTGTGGATCCCACCATCCCACCCTTTCTTAAAAATTTCCTCCGAATCTTCAAATTCTTTTGTCGACTTTTCCTGACTTTTGAGTATATGCAACACATTTATCCTGAATCCGTAGATTTCCTATTCACTCACTCTAGCGTACGTGCAAAAGGTTGACAAACACGGACATGCGGAATGTCCTCGTTACAAGTCCAACTGCCCCATGCGTGTGGAAGATTGGTACGTGGGAAGTAGCGGAACTAACCAGCGACCTCGTTTCACCGTCGTGGCCAATGTTCGGTTTTTGAGGTACCACATGCTTTCAGTCAACAAATGTTGTTCTGTACACTAATTTGATGCATCCGCAAGAGTGAAACCACCAAGTGGGAGCATATGATCAAAAATCGATCTGTAAGGGAGAGTTTGTAACGTTCTGTAGCCTCATGGGTGACCAATGAAGATGACGCAGTTAGATTAGATTTACACTTCCTATTCCCCGGTCATTTCGATAGGCTTGTTCCTACTTAACTACATATGATCCATACAGCTTGCCGAGATTATGCTATTGCGGTGATGGAGACCGATCAATCGTTCGATCAACAAGAAATCAATCAAGATCGGGTTGAGGATTCTCAAGAAGCATTCGTTCAGCGCAGTACCAGGGAATACCCGCCTACGTCGTTATATAGCCGTTGCGGCGGAAGTGAGGGACTTCAAGACCACGTCGTGCTCCTACATACCTTGTCAGCCGTTGCTTTCAACCTTCATGTCTCAGCATAGGAAGGAAAAAGGAGTGGACATATCGACCGCAGTGCCCTTTTAAGCCCTCTCGCTCGTATGCTCTGCCCTTGTCAGGCAGGTTTATTGGTGCTGAGCTTGCCCAGAACTTGGAAGAAATTTTTGCCGAAAATCTTAGTCAAAGGCTTCTGAAGAAATCTCACCAATGAGCTGAGTATCCACCGATGTTGGCTGTTGGGAAGCTACTGAGAACAGATGTCTAATCCCCACTGAATGTCAAAGAGAAATCTGAGCGCTCTTTCATGTATTGCAAAAAGTTCTAGTTTAAAGTGATTTCATAGGGATGCCAAGCACATGCTCCCTAACCTCAGAAGAAGCTTTCATAATGTTTTCAGGGAGACAAATCATTCCTCATAAAGAAAAACCATGATATTAGTAGGAAATAGTGGAAAAGTGAGCCGTATAAGGGGAACATCTTTCCCGAATACTACCCAGGAGGTCTTGAAATGCCCGAGTTCCTATAGAACACAACTGGTCAAATTACCTTTTGAAATGGATTTTCGGAATTTGTCGGACAAGCTTCTTGTCACTACTCACTTTGCCCTTCACAGTACATCTACACCCTCCACAGGTTTACGGTATGTTTACACATGTTTATCCCGTACAAGCGAGTTCTTGACACATGAAAATAAGGAGAAAAGTTGTTACTGACGAAACACTTGAATTTTTATAAGCTTTTATCCTGCTCTAGTGTGGCATAATTCGCCCTTTCCAAAGGCACCTAAAAGTTCGATACGAAAATGTCCTTTAGGGCATTTGCCTTCCGAGGTCCAAAACGGTAATTTTAGGGGTTGCATGAGTAGCTGAAGGACATTTCGAAACGAATAAATCAAGGTGTTCTCAGAAGAAGCCCTTTCAAGTTGAATAAACGAATACATATCTCTATTTTCTGTAATATATTAGCAGTAGGCATATCCCTAGTATACCTAGTGTTCGGCCATTAAAGGCACAATTCACGATACTTTTGGGTAATCCAGATTATGATGAAAAATGGAAGACAAGGTCGAAAATTGCGATGAAGGTGGAGAAACTGGTGAATCGGTGTTTCCAAATAGAAAAAGGGCTTCCAAAAACCGTAGAAAGGGGGGCTGCACGAGAATAAGACCAGAAAAAGGAAGAAGAGTGGGGCGTTTGGATGAGCTATAGAACCTGTTCACTGCGTACGTGTGAGTTCTGGTACGACTAACAGACTATGGTAAGCAAAAATTCATTCACTTATAAAAATAATTAAACAGAAAAAAAACTTGTGTGTGGGTCCTAGAACGAATAGTTGCAATCTGCATTGTCTCGGCACTCGTCTGACGTGATGACGTGACATCGATCGAGAGGCGGGAAAGCCATTGACGTTCCCGCCC
>UZAF01017441.1:29190-47339 GCA_900617895.1 Haemonchus placei
GATTTGATAAGTCATCAGCCATATAGTCCTTGGGTGACTTCTTCTTATCCCGCACGTAAAAAATAAAATGAGAGGTCAACGTTTTTCGGCACCTGAAGAAGCCGTTGATGCGTTCAAAATGCATGTTTTAGAGTGATCAATGATCAATCAAAGTAGCAAAAATGCTTCTACAAATGGTTCGAACGCACGCAAAAGTGTATAGATCTCGATGTGGAGATTAAAACGCAGTAAAGCGATTTTCAATGTTTAATATTTATTTTTGTTTTCTAATCCCGAAATATAAAGGCAACCTACGTAATTTATGATCTAGCTGTGACGTTTTGATATGTTTCATTCGTGGAGAAGGGTAAGTGGTGTGATCACGAGGAAATGAATTTGGTCCACATCTTGCTATTGGATCACGACCGCAACCGAGCAAAGTTTGCGATTCATTGAAAAATAACGGTTTCTCTCTGCTTTGTTATCATTCTTGGCAAAACTCATCCGACCGCTGATAGTATTGGATCCTCATTCATGATGTATCCGTAGAGGAAAGGAGCTATATCTTTGAAGACATTTGGTAATCTATACTCTCGCTCAGCGAAACAGCGAAATAGCCTACTGAAAAAGGGAAAGAATTTCATTAATTCGATCTTTTTCGGGCGAAGTACCTTTGTCACGAGAAGGAGGAGAGCCCGGCGTCAGCTGGGCGATCCGGTTGGTCTCATATAGGCAATTGAACATACAGCACCAAACATGATAAAGGAAGCCATACAACGTAAGCAGTAAATGTAATACATGACGTAACGCAGTGTATGACTGAGGTTACACATGCCAAATTGACAATAACGGTATTATTAATATTAGTAATAATCATCTCGAAGGTCATTTACGACTCCTACTCTTGTCTCTTCGACAGCCACGTCTATATGCCTACCTACGATCTTAAGCAAGACGAACACATCGTCCCTTCAGTTCTCCCTTCCGAAATTCGACATGCCACCACGTCGATGAGGAATGGTACAGCACCCGATTCCGATAGGATCAAAGCAGAACATCTGAAGAGTCTTCCACCAGTTATGTCAGAACTCTGGCTAGGCTCTTCACGCGGTACCTGCCGGAAGGCAAAATGCTCACGTCGTGGAAAACTAGCAAGACTGCGTCGCTGTATAGAAATGTGATCCAGACGATATTGGCAATTATCGCCCAATCTGCCTGCTGTCTGTAATCTAAAAGCTTTTCACGCGTGTCATCCTCAACAGGATTGGCAGAATATTAGATGAAGGACAGCCATACGAGCCATTTCAGAGAGGGTTCAGTGCAATCGATCACATCCAAACCGTTACAAGACTCAGTGAAGTATCGCGGGAGTGCGAAATGCCGTAATGTCTTGCGTTCATCGATTTGAAAAAGCCTTTGATACCGTCGATACATAAGCGGTAATTAAAGCCCTGGGCAACCAGGGTGTCCCTACTAAATATATAAGGGTGCTTCGTAAGCTCTCAACAACTTCACGACCAGGATCCGCCATTCTATAAAGAAGTCATCATCAACGTGAAGAGAGGGGTCCGACAGGGCGATACCATCTCGCCCAAAGTTTCCAGAGCCGCTCTCGAGATCACCATGCGTCATATGGAATGGAGAGGCTTGGGAGTGAAGGTCGACGACCGCTACTTACATCATCTCCGCTTTGCAGATGACTTCATGTTTAAACACCCAACATCGAGCAGGCGAAACAAATGCTGGCCGAAATCGACAACGCTTGTGGAAAAATCGGCCTGAGACTAAGCGAAGAGGTTGTTCATGCGGAACGGATTGGCTGATGCTCCTTCCAAGCTGAACATAGCGAATATCTCTGAATGCTCCACCTATGTGTATCTAGGTCGAGAAGTCAACATGATGAACGACCTAGCTCCGGAGCTGAGCAGACGGAAACGCGCTTCATGGGGAGCATTTAAGAACATCGAGGGAGTAGTGAAGAAAACGAAGAACACCTTTTCGCGCTCACCTTTTTGACACTGCGATCCTTCCTGCTTTGACATACGCCTCAGAGACTTGGACTCTACGAAAGCAATAATAATAATAGTAATAATAATAATAGAATAACAATAATAGTCTTTAGCTTCTCTCTTGTTTTAACCTCGGCATTTCCGTTTACGTTATTAGAATTCTTCCGCCGTTCGATTTTTTTTGGGTGGAACACTTCATTAGGTTGACGGCCTAGCTTTTCGACGTAATTGTCGTCTTCAGAGGCCTAAACGCAATCCGAGAAGTTTGACAATATCCGATAGCGTTTGCTCTTAAGCAAAAAAGACTGGGACTCATCGGAAAGCTACCCAATTCATGATAAATTCACCAGGCTCCAACGTCAAAGCGGATAGAATCCGCTGTCGCCACAGGTGACTGTTAGTAGCGAATGAAACTTATTGACGTCTCTCTGTACAGATAAGAGAGATCCCATTACGATGCTACTGATCACGAGGCAAAGCTCGCAGGGCGGTATGGCAAGAGGTCGCTGGTTATGGACTCATATCTGTTGTTGATCTTGGGATTCCTCTGCAGAAACTCGAACGCCTCTAACACCTTTCTTGCTGGAATTCCCGTCTCCTGAACGGCTGGCACCGGTTCTTGCAGTTTGTTTCATAGGTGGAATTGAAGAACTGGTTTTAAAATGTCATCCTTAAATGTACTGCAGTTTTATCGACGACTGCTTCATTGTAACGTCTACACAGTTTGAAATGGACGAGTGTTTTCGGCTTTTGATTGAACAGTCACAGTACATTGAACACACAGAGACGAGAAAACCACGTAACGGTTGGTTCCCTTATCTTAAGACACCAGTCGAAGTGTCCAGCGGCGTTGTTAGTGTAAAGTGGTAACCTAAAGCTAGTTCGAGGAATATTCTAATTCACTCTACATCAGGTCAACCGCAAGCCGTTGAACGTGCAGTCGTTAAAAACATGCTGAGAACGGCAACAAGTGTCTGCACGGGTGAAGCTGAACGATTCGACTCTCGGCGTTCAGCTTGTGGGATAGCTGCTGTGAACAACGGTTATACGGTGTCACAGGGTTGTAGGAAATTTCACACTAATGCGCAGCGTGCTACGCCTCAAAATAAGTGTCTTCCCTTCATCTCCGATAAAGTTAGCAATGCTATACCGCGGACCATTTTCAGAGCTGTTGCACGATTAGTGATGTTCCCAATAGCTATATCAAGCAGCTATCAGTTTGAAATAGGCTCTACGACGAGCAGCGCATAGCAAAATATAGCATCAGATGTCCCTACGGAAAAACAGGCGATTGCGCACTGATAGGCGTGATCTACCAGATGGAATACCGGACATGGGGTGCGCTTCGTTGCGCGTGTNCGTCGAAACTAGGTCACGCCGCAGCCGTCGCACGCGGCGAGTCGGCCCGCGATGTTTGACAGACGTCGCAATTGTCACTGGGGCATACGCTTTGCGTTTGACCAGTGACAATTGCGACGTTCAACGTCTGTTCAAGAAGAAGATATCACAGACAAATGCAAATCATTTGCTCCAATGACTCTTGGTGGTACTGTAATGTCATCTCGAGACCTCAGTGTGATGCGCTGCGCGCGAAGTGGGGGAGGGGGGGCGACCTACTTTCGACGGACACGCGCAACGGACGTTCTCCCCGGACATGCGGGTCAAGTACATCGGAGAAAGGAGAAAACAACTAGCTAGAAAGAAACTAGAAAAACGAATAGAGGAACACCTGCTAGTATGAGGCGTGGCAGCCTCATAACGGCGCTCGGTAGGCATAAAATTGATTAGTATTACGGCGACAATTTCGAAGTTAAGTGCACGATATTAGCGCAGGAGATGGAAATTTCAGCGGGGAAGGCTAGAGAGGCGACCTGGGTTTTCCAGAGAAATCCTAAAACGATCGGGTAAAATGTAGTGCCCATCCATTATCTACCATCTTTTGCAATATATACCGCACTGCGATATGTGACACAGCAGCATTATAACACAATCTTCCTTACAAGTGCAACGGAGACAGCCAATAAGTCTCATTCGCTACTGACAGTCGCCCAAGACGATAGCGGAATTTATATTAGTTCAAGCGGTATAACCTTGGTGAGTTATGGTTCAAATTATGGGTTTTGGATTCGCCGTGACATTCGCCAGGGAGTATTGCGCTTTCTGGTTACTATGCAGACTGTCTCGCTTTGCTTCAGGTTTCTCAAGAAGACGATCACATCGAAGCGTTAGGCCGTTGATTAATAAATTGTTTCACCTACCAACCTTGCACGGCACAAGAATATTGTAATCATAAACAACTTTGTCGAGGTTGAAGCAAGGGAAAAGTTGGAGACTATTCTTATTGTGGCGAGCTATGGCCCAACCTTCTGCCTCAAACAGGCCTCAAACCACTGCTTTCCTGCCACCGCGCTCTTTATTCTTTACACCACCGGGTCCCCGCCCGGTTTTGCCTATCATTTTCGCATTTTTTCTCGACCAGCTTGGGTGATGAACGCTTTGATACTCTCCCACTTACCCATCCTCCTCCCCACTTTCCCACTTCCTCCATCAGACTTTTTCCGTGGATGTATAGCTCAGCTTCTCATACATGTTCTTAGCTGGGTTGAGCATGCCAACTTTGTTCGGCTCCTGCCCCTTTACCACACAACGACGGGCATCGTTATGAAACTCGAGGATTATGCTACGAATCGCATCCGACATTTCTTTACTCGCACAAACTGAAATGCAGTTCAGTCAGACTTTCCAAATAAAAACTTCAAAATTCAGCTGCTAACTTGCTTTTATGCAGACGAACTGCAAGTAAAAAGGGCGAAAATCTGGACTGAATTATCCAAAAATTGCGTATTAAAACGATTCTTTAAAATTATTTCTTCCACCTAACGTCTTAATTTGGGGATTGAAATTTCGAAACTTTATTTTAGGGCTATAGGATGTGTAATCTTTTGATAAGTGTTCACTTTATTCGGAGTTGT
Organism: Haemonchus placei; assembly: GCA_900617895.1. Lineage (NCBI taxonomy): Eukaryota > Metazoa > Nematoda > Chromadorea > Rhabditida > Trichostrongylidae > Haemonchus > Haemonchus placei. The sequence goes on from UZAF01017441.1 coordinate 34,151, forward strand.
TATAAGAAGGATCAGAAGTTGCAAGCAACTATGGAGTGAAGATAATATTCTACAGGCATTTATCCAAATCGATGTTGAGTGAGATAAAGGCTTTCTGCTAAGAAGGAAAGGATACCAATTCGCAGTGGCTATTGAAGATGAGGTGAATACCGACGTAGGTAATTATCTCAAATCTGGGTTCCAAATCTGAGAAACAGTTCTGGGAGAAAGTTACGGACCCACTGTCCCTATTCGTCATGTCACTTTTTTGCTTTTATACGAACATCAAACTTTACCGAATGTGCAGCGATGGCGCAGTTGAGAGGACAACGGGTTGGAAGGTATGACACGAAGGTTCGAAACCTTGATGAACGTGCTTATTTCGCTTTTTCAAAAGAAGTTTCCTAAACGCCTGCAAAACCCTTTTACGCACCATGTAGACGATTTACAGCCCTCCTTCACGTTTGCGGAGCACCAGAAATGCTGATACAGGTGAATTTTCGGCTCGGGGCACGAAGGAACNTTCTGCTCCCGGCACTTAAGGTCAGGGCCAATACAACCCACATGATGAGTAAGGAACCTATGCTCGATTCGATTAGATCAAGGGCTGCATCGAGACGTTTGGCTTCAACCCTACTGGTCGTCGACTCATGGAGTTCGTTCGGGAACCATGAGGCGATTCAGATTGCTTTGCCAACTACCAAGGAGGTGAAAGTACATAACATTGACGCAACTTCTCAAATTCAGCCTCTCGATGTACATTTTTCTTATTACTTAAGGCCATGTATGTATGTGGGTACTGTTCCTTTCGTAATTGTTGATAATCTGGACTTCCACATTAGCAACCGCAACTCCATAACCCGCCTTATCTCAATAGTGTCCTTCTTGTTTAGAACACCTAAGTTCGGAAAGTTTCTTTCTTATCCATGGTTTGCATCAGGTAGCCGAATAGGGACCTGGAAAAATTTGAAACTTCTGTGGAATATTGCTTCCCTTCTAGGACTGTGAGAGTTACGGGTTTGGTGATATTCTATCATGTGTTGCTCACATTGTAAGAAGCTTCTCTGCTTCAAACACTGTGTGTTGGCTTATCACATCTGTTCATAATATACTCACCTATTGTTGCGCTAGTATTTTTGCATAGAAATGGCAGCTGAATGCACCAGCTCACTACTACCCATGAGGGGCATTACTCCATCCAAAAGCGCTATACCCTGACGAGTCTTCCGACAGCCTTCTTTTGAGAGTCATGGAGCTGCTGAATTTCTTGACCTCATCTTGAGTGCCGGGAGCAGGAGGGTTCAATGTGCACTCCTCTCCCTACTCTGTCCGTGGAGCCGACGAAAAAGTTTACCTGTATTAGCATTTCTGATGCTCTGTAATAGTGAGGATTGGCTGTAAATGGTCTATATGATGCATAAAAGCGTTTTGCAAGCGTTTAAGAAACTTCTTATAAAATAGAAACAAGCGCATTCATCAAGGTTCTGAACCTCCGTGTTACACCTACCACCCCGTCGTCCTCCCAACTGAGCCATCGCCGCACGTTTAGTACTGGTTGGTTCTCGCATAAAAGCAGAAAAGTGGCATGACGCCTGGGGAATGTGGATCCGTGACTTTGTTGACAGAATCCTTCCGCAGATTTGGAACCCAGATTCAAAATCAGTGCTCGAAACAACCTACGTCTATATACATCTCGTCTTGAATGGCCACTGCGGCCTGGTATCCGACCTGGTATTGTGAGTAGTCTATTCGCCGCACGCGGCTGTCGCGAATAAGTTACCTGATTATTTAAGCTCTACCCTCCTCCACACAGCTCGATCGACATGCGATGACTATTTTTGGCATGTTTTTCGCTGTTGCTTCTCTTGTTCCTATACTTTTACTCGCTCCGCTGCTTCTGTTTCATTTTACCACATTCTACCGCGAGCGACGTCGCTCTTGCTAATAGGCGCTTCCCACCTCCTCCTTCTCGTTGTTATGAAGTTCTACCCTTAATCATTCGGGATTCAATGCCACATACAAGAAAAAGAACATTGTTACTAGTCGTTTAAAGGCTGTGTACATAAGGTACACGTGTGACAAACAGTGATTCGCCACCTATACTCAGACCAATCACTAAGTGGGGAAGTCTAACAACTTTTATTAGATAACTGGTGGAGTTGAAATGCGTATGTTGCCTATACGAGCAGAGATGGTGTAGTGGCAAGCGGCATCCCATTTCGCACGCATGGCCCTGGGTTCGAATCCCGGATCGATATCTGCCCAGGCCAACCAATTCTTCCATCCCTCCGGGACGGCTTAATTAGTAGTACCAGTCTCGTCCGTGAGGATAAAAAGCAATAAGCACTGACTTGTACATCGACTGGCCACCGCATGTCATTGTGTAGGTTATATAAGCATTCAATACGTCAATACGATTCTGAATGGAAGTCGAATGAAGGGCGCATCCTTCAGACGGGATCGATTAAGGCCAAGAATCATTTAATCCTTCATGTTGTTGTCTACAGAATGAATTGCGCTAGCTAATCGATGAACAAGCCGCTGATTTTATCCTTTTAGACAAGTACGATACCAAGCATCAACACCACATGGGTGGAAGGCTTTGTGGGCCTGGGCGGACATCGATTCAAGATTCGATCTCTATACCATCGTGTGTGATAATGCTCCATAATTGATAATGATAATTTGTCACTAAACCACTTCCACCCCATTATTTATGTTACAACCTGAAATTGTGTATGATTGATATCCGCTGATACCTAAAATGAATCCAACTAAAAACGTTGATATAAAGCCGCCTACCTGATATGAGCTTAGAGCTGTGAGAATCAGAGAAAGCTTACAATGCTGGGGAAGCAATGTTGGAAGGGATTTACATTTGTAACCAATTTTTCCCATTATAGGGGACATTTCGAGTACTGAGAGAAGTGTTAACTGTTATTCCCCACAGTAGCTACTACTTAAAAGGGTGGTAAAACAATAACATGCCTTCTTCTGGGAAATCTTTCAGTGAAAGTTCAAAGCAACTACTTTCATTTGAGATCGATACGTGAGCTGGGCTGACTATATTAGAACGGGTGGTACCTGTGAAGTAGCACGCGGTCAGAGTACTGGCGTAATCGATCCCGTTTAGGGATTTATTAGCGCCACAGCTCTGGAAGCCTAAGCGAAACGGTTGCTGTACCTGAAAAAAAAGGGAAAAGTGATGTCTTTTAAGGTGATGATGAAGCTCAAAAGGCTTCGGAAACATGTATGACTGCCCCGTAGGGTTGGGCAGTAGCTCAAGAGCGTTGTTCTATAATTAGCTTCGTCGTACTGGTTTTGCTTGCCCGACGTTTCCAACAAATCGTCGTCTTCAAAGACCTTAGCTCTTCGGAGCTCGGAGATATGTAAGTATGTACCTGAATGAGCGCCCAAACGTGCTAAGCCACTTACAACGACTTCCAGAAACTCGAACAACACAAGATTTCAGCGAGGGAACCAACCTCTGCGGTTTCACGAGCGTTCTCGTGCCTTGATTACGTGAGCAACACTTGGGAAAGCCATAGATCAGGAGCTTCAAACTGCTTCCAGGTCCTGAGGGTGATAATTCGTTTGGAACGTCGAGCAAATCAAGCGACTCTGCCGTATGTAAACTCTGTGTGGCATGTCCAGGTTTCACGATTTAAGATTTTTTTATTTCGTTTTAATTATCGTGACTTTGTTATGTTTTTCATATTGTTTAGCAAGCTTCACTGATTCGGATATGTTATTCTTTAATTATTTGTGAAGACTCTGAGAATGGAATCTCAGAAGATTGGAACAGCTCAAAATTTCTCAACACTAAACAACCACCACTTCGAAAAAATGCCTGTTACAGTCCGAACAGGATTTCATGATGAATTTCACTGTGTCAAGCAATAGAAGATTTGAAATGTTAGTGGCCTTCGCTAGTCTTTCCTCGAGATCTCAGCAATTTCAAAAGAGCGTTACATCTCAAAGCTTCTGCTTTGAGCTCTTCGGCTCTGTAAGTTGCCTCTCGATATTGGAAGTCCATGATGTTGACGATGACGCTTATGATTGACGTCATGGCGTCGACTTCAGTAATTATACTGCTTTGAAAAAAGAAGTGCCTCTTCTGAAGCAAGAAAAAAGAAATTTGGTCTGACCATCCTATGATCATGAATAGCTAAGGTTTTGAAGAAGTCGATTATTTTTTTCAGAAGAGTGACGCTGACTTACCACTGAAATACTCAACAAAACCTCTATCAAGGCCGTGAAGATTCTTGGTATCGGCCAAATGAGCGAAGTCAAGCGTTTTCGCCAATCCTGATGGGATTATATCCAGGCGGTTTTCTATGTCCCAAAAACGATCATAATGCACCTCGTTTGACAGAGCAGAATGGTCTCACAGACAAATATTCCTTTTCCGGCAGAAACTCTGATGAGAAACATTGCAGCCGTGCTTCTCCTATACCTCAACATCTCAATGTTAGTGGGTTGTTGGACTTAACGTTTTGCTTTTTGGCTCTTCACCACACACGGGCTCAACAATTTTTCTTGATATGGGACACCGTGCGCTCCGCCGCAAGTGTCCAAACCTTATGACCTTTTCCATGAGCTTTTGTCCGTTTACCCAATTTAAACTGCTGAGTTTCAGAAAAACCAAAATGAAGCGCTGTTTAGAGAAAGCTTGTCGACTTTGACATGGTATTATTGCAACTTATAGCAAGTGCAATTTAGTCACTTTCATAGTTTAGACTTTTTTGAAAACACGCGGTAGATTCCAACTGTTTCATGCCCAAAAAATCCTCAAAATTGCAGTGGTACTCATCAGAGGTTTCAGCCTGAAAGGAATTGCCGTACTCGGCCTAACGACAGCCCGTAATGTGACTACTAATAAACGACAATAAGTTGTTCAGACCGACTAGCTAGGCCAACCACGCTTTCCATCCTCTGGGTTGATTGATTGATACCAGACTGGCTGCATTCATAGTCCACGATTCGGCGAGCCGCCAGTCGCGCGACCGGTCGCGGCTTGAGAGGATAAAAGCACTGACTTGTAAACACAGAGGCATTGAGAATTGCTAGTGCATATTAAATATGGAAACGTTTACCACAAAGTTAAAAGATATGATGGAAATTCTTTTAAAAAATGGATACAAAGAAGAGTTCGTAATTACTAGTATAATTAGGTGCATATATAGAAATAAATTTATATGTTACAAGTTTTCTATTGAGAATAATTTCAATGAAAGCACCTATTTAGTTAATGGAATTCTGAAGCAAAAATAGGCATTTCCAATGAAATACTTCATGTTCATTCCTGTCCTTGGATCGAACAGTGCCTTTACCTATTCCCTTTTCCACTAACCCCAAACCACTGACGAGCCTCAGGGGAAGGTGGAGTCGGTGGTTCGTCTGGTGAAGAGGCTAAACGAGCCATCTTTAGTTTGTGTGGTTATTTTGTCGTTTTGATGTGTTTGCTTATTGTCGTTTTTTATGCTCCACTAGCTTCAATTTGTTACTGTTAACTTATTGTAGACCGGCAGGCCACCGCAAGTCATTGTATAGGCCACGGACGCATTCAATCCTCTCTACGATCCTGAATGGAAGTGGAATGCGACAGACTAGATTGATTAGCACTTGAGAACTTTATCTTTTTCTCAAGTTAGTCAAAGGCCCAAGTTCAATGGAGCTTACGCTGTTACCAACATTCACTGGTGTTCTTGCAGACCAAAGACCTACTTTCTAGGCGTGAAGACGTTTAGTTCATTTCAAACGACTTTATCTGTGAATCCGACGGTAGCCTCCATAGTTTGACGTTCAGCCTGAACACCTGAAATGCGAAGAAAGCGCTCCTTCTGTTTTGAGCGGAACAATAAAAGCACATGATTATGTGTGACTTCAGCGTAGTTCAAAGTCGATCACGGTATTTACCCAAATGAACTCCCATAAAAATAAATGGCCCAATTTACTACATATAGGTGTAAAAACCTACTTAATCAAATATTTTTCACTGATTCGGCCACTTGGGCGAGCTATTTTCAGCCTAAAAAAACCACCATAGAGGTAATTGTCAAGGTGACGACGATCGAGAACTCAGCTGGTGCTTTCAAATACCATCCAGACATTCCAAGCTTACTATGTTTCAGATTTCTGATGTTTTTAAGTAAAGATACCTTTCTGAAAAAAACATCAAGCTGACCCGAAGAGGTGCGGTAAGGTCAAAGGCAAGGTCCTTTATCTGATCCTAAATTCAAAGTGATATTGTGCGGAGTCGTCAAAGACCTGTCTTAAAGACAAGCTACGCTGTTGGCTGCCATAAAATGGGAAAATTTATTGGGATCGATGGGAAATTATCTCTGCCAACTGTGCCATTATGCTGACATCGTTTGATTACCGGGCTTTCCATGGCCAGGTACTTGAGCCATTGCTCAGTTACTGGTTCAGATTCCACGTCTCTCAGCATCAATTTTGCTCTAGAAAACACGTCACTCAAGAGATTTTTCAATCCTATCAATCGATTGTTCCAGTAGAGAAGTGTTAGTTGCAGCAGGAATGAACGAAACATCCCTTTGAAGCAAAATGGTTCTCCAAATCGTTCTAGGGACGGAATCCCTTCACCCGTAGGTCGTAAGGAACAGGGCGAAGATTTTTTCGCTGTTCAAGATGGCCTTGGAGCCATTTTCCGGAACGTTTCCCAATAGCCTCTTCCCAAAATATATGGACATGCTGCTTCTGCTGTATTCACGCAGCGGGGGAGCCTTTGAGCGAAAATATCAAGTGGTTATAAAATGAACAATAAAATGGCAGCAGCGATAAGCTTATGTCAGCAATTTGTGGATTGACATTGTACAGGGCTGTAGCTGTATTTTGTTCTTTGTAAAAACCCTTGTAAACTTTTTGTTGAGCTCATTGTGCGGTACTTCAGCACGGTAGGTTGCTGATAGAAACAGCCCAAAAGAAAGGCTGAAGGTAGTGAAGGTATGGATTCCCCCAGAAAGGAGTTTGCTCGCCGTTCAACTGAGGCGAACCTGTCGAACCTGCTGTTCAATGGGTAAACAGTAATTTAATGGGTACCAGGGCCATTACGATTAGGATCAGATGCTAGTATCTACCGTATGACATTAGCTAATTCGCAACATTGTGTGGCGCCTACCAGTCGCCATTAGCAGTGAATTTATGTCGATTTTGTCGATCGCTTTGTCGTCAGGTCCTCCACGTGGTGAGAAATGGTTTCTTTCACGGGCCGCTGCCTCCGCCCGCCCGCACCTCTACGACTCCATTACCCCGCTGTGTTTCATTTTCACCTACGCCATTACCCTTCTGGATTCCTAACCCACTTGATTTCCCTCCCCCCACGTCGTCGTTCTTGATAGAGTCCACATGATCCGGAAAAATACCACCTGCACCGTATGAATGCGTCGTCCATTCTTTGATCATTACACTACACACAGGAGAGTTGCGGATCGGGATCCCGAACGTAGCTATCATTCATTGCGTTTAGGACCGCCAGAGACGACGTCTAAATTGCGATAAAAATGGGAGCGATTGCAGATTACGGTAGCCAAGCACCTGCTTGTGCAGCAGGATAGATGATGTGTGGACCGAACACCCCACCCTGTTGTTATAGTTATTGACAGGCAACAGAGAACGACTAGTGAGTGCTAGACCTAAAGTCCAACTGGGTTCTGCTACTTCTAGGTTACCGAGTGCGCTTCAGCGATGGTCTGTAACGAGCTTCTCCCCAGGTAATCGTGGTGTACATTCGGTTCTGATTGCCTTATTGAAGTGCTTATCACTGATTTCTTCGCCACTTAACGGTTTATATCAATGCTCAACTATTCGGAAATATATTCCCTTTGAAGAGAATCTATACCGTTTAAGTGGAGAGTCGTCTCCTCTCCTCATCGATACAAAGACGGTCGCGGTGGTTTTATGTGTTGCGCTGATTTATTCTACGATCGTACACGACTTCTAGGCAATGTCAAGATAGGTAATCGATAAGTCGAACTTCATTTACTGATCAGCAGTTGGTGGATAGTCAGGATTCTGTACGGCCTAGGAGACGCACTCTGCCCTGAATATTCAGAAGGTGAACGACCTCGAGTCGAGTTGATTCGTCTTTTCTCACAGGACGTCTCTGAATTATGGCCACATCGTCCGTTCTGAGGGGTTTCAGCCGTCGTCGTCCCTTTGCAGAGATGTGCGTGCACTTTAGTGAATCGCAACACTTGAAACGACGCAGTTAACGACGTTGATTTACGATCAGATGGCGGCACGTCTGGTAGCAAACGAGCGCCTCGAACGAGCGAACACCGACGAGGAGAAACGCAACGGCCTCACCTGACACTGCAATACTTTGGTGTTTTCTTCGACATACCAAGGGTTTTCCAGGAAGTAGAACCGAAAATAGCCATGCTTTCAGTACAACCGATCAATTGCGTGTGGGCCATGAACAAAGCCAACCTATTCAAAGCTTTCATGTCGATCGTTTTGCAGTTGTTCCCTGGGAAGCCAATATTTCTGCAAAACATATGCCCCTTTCCCCTGTGAACGGTTAACGCCATAATTCTTCCAAAAACCCAAGCCATTCATGGTGAAAAGCAGACGTTTCAAATGGCCATGTGTGGGCGGATTCATATTTCTTGTATGGCTCGATTTCGATTCGCGTCGGTAGGGCCATTTTGGCACGGCCAATCACTCACAGCCAGCACAATGAGCCGTTTTTTGATGAAGGGTTTTTGTAAAACCCTAGCAATATATCGTGAAACGTCGTCCTTCAACAGCCTATATGCAATGTAGGCGATGTAAAATGTGCGCGGCCCTTCTGAATGAAGAGCGGAGGAAAAAGCGGCATCCCTCCTCCCTTTCCTGATGTCACCCCACCAGCTCAGACTACCACATGGCCGCTCCGCCGTTGACATTTCCAGAGATGGCTTCAGTGATAGCTAGGGATGGTAGCGCTACGGACGGGCTCTGTCATCGGTATCATCCCTCCGGAGGGGGCCTCTCTGCACTTCCCCCTTCTTGCATGCCACCCAGTTTCTCAGTTCTAGTCGACAGTCCACTGTCGTTCACCCGTGAGAATGCAACATTAGTTACGTTAGAGAAAGATTTTCCCCGAGTGCTAGCTGGAGAGTGTAGACAACGAGAGTGGGGAAAAAGTTAACGGCGGCAAGCAGCGAGTCAGTGGGTCCAAACAAGAGACACTGAGAAGGCCACCAGAAGAAGGTGGACTCATATCAGTAGAATAGGGAGAGATTGATTCGAGCAACGAAACGGGTGTTCGGCGGCATCCCTCTGATCTCGGGGAACCCGTGGTGTTCGCCGGGGATTCAGGGTGGCGTGGTGGCGGTGTGGCGGCCGCCCGAAATGACCGCAGGCCACCCGTGGCGGCCAATGGGAACCGCCCTGACGTATTCCCGACGCTGCTCAATCACAATGCACTTTCCTCCTGTCACTTGTGTACTTCCTAGTCCACTAGTGCAAGTGCAATGGTGGCGATCTCTGTTCAGAATAAGTGTCATAAGTGATTATGAACAGAGTGATCCCACGAGTCTGTCTCTCCTGTCTCATGTTCTCATACAGTGTCTATACGTGGTTCTGACTGCACACATCGAACGCAATGTTCGGCCCAATGGTTTTTCCGTACTTTTAGCCGTCTGCAGCTCTCCGCACACATCGTCGTCTTTCATTTCTCGGCGCTTTTTGTGTCTTTTCCGAAGCTCCGCCTTTTTATCAACATGCACTTGGTTCATGCATCCTTTCTAAACAACGTACACAGCAAAGCGCTAATCACACCTCAACAGTCGAGGGTCTACGCCTAGTTGCTCTCCGTCCGTTGCACTTTGTCCGTCTATCAGCCGATCTTTGTCCTCGCCACAACGTCACTCCGTTGAATCCGCCCGATTTGGCTGCAGCCACGGCCTCTTTGCGAATCTCTCTGAGCTGCAAAGACGACGGGGGAAATGGGAAAAGAACAACTACAGGGCGGAACGGCTGTTGTCATTATTCGAACCGCCTATTACTCCTACGTATTTGTTTCCGTTGAATGAAGTCCAGGACTTTCTCCCCCACATTTTTCTCCCGTTGCAAACGTTTCTGGTTCAGTTACTATTCCCTCCCCCTGCTCCCCATCATCTCCCAAGGTTGCAGTTCCCACATTGTTCCCAAACTCTCTCCAAACAAATGTCACTTTAGAACTAATCTACCGACTCCGTGGCCGACACTTGATCAATACCATAAATAAATTGATCACGTTCAGATAAACCTGAGGAATTCAGTACGCATTCCCATCTCTCATACTAATTGCAGACCTCCAACCATCTTCATTTCCTCTCCAATCTGTTCCATTGAGCCACTGAAATGATCAGCTGAATCCTTCAAAGTTACCGTCGTTCGCATACCCGTGACCTGTTTCCCCTCTCGTCAAAGCCATTCATAACTTCCGACGACTTTTAAAAAATCGGTTCACTACGGTTTGAGGTCAAGTGCGAAGAGCGAAATGATATTGAGATCTGGGGNATCGCCTAGAATTCATAAAACAATGCAGTGGAAATCGCAAGAAGACCTAACTACGCGGATCCTGGTGACTTGGATGCGACGATTGCAATTCCATTGAAAGGGCGAGATACCTATTCAATAGGGTTCTTTCTCTAAGAATCTGTCATTTGCCTCCTCCTTTTTGTTCTTACCTCGGAGACCTACCCGTTCACAGATCACTCCGTTCAAAGTGAGCTTCACCCTCGGCTGACGCCCTTGGCAGAGGTTGCTTTGTTTCCATGAGACACGCACCATCGACGGCTTCCCCTTTTCTTCGTTTCAATTCTGGCGGCTGTCGCGCACCGTTACGGCTACGGTAGGTTTTCAGCAGTCGCACGCCCCCTTCCCACCCTTCGCAACATTGGCCCTCCTTGGTTAGCCTCCCTCTTTTTGCCCTCTCCTTGTCCGTACAATCCTTCTGCGCTACTAGCAGAAGCGTGCGAAGTGTGTTGACGAGTGAGTGTGGAGAGATCGCATCTCCGGTGCCAAAAACACGCTGACAGCTGGTATCGATTTGAATTTGTCACTGTCATGCCCCCAGTATCAATTGAGATAAAACCGTCCAGGTAGGTGGTAGTGCGACCTAACACTAAGCCGACGAACAAATCAGCTGATAAGTGAGAGTTTTTAGATGGCATCACAACAGCTGGTCAGGTGTGCCCTTCCCGTGTAACCTCCGCACTTCTGAAAAGGTTCCAGTCTGCAAAGTCATTGGAATTTACATACGATAAGGGGCAGGGGCAAAGCTGGAAATCATCGCTACCCAGTGGGAGCTGCAATCTTTTGAAATAGGAAGGGCGAGTCAGCCAGTGTAGATATCACTACAGCCAGACAGATTGCAACAGCGGGAGGGCCACTAGGCTGCTTGATCCCTGAACCCTTCAGAACTTGCCCAGCTGACTTTTGAACTCGTAGGTCCCTCCTTATTCCCATCAACCATCAGAACTTAGAATGGGGGGAAGTGATGAGGCGTTCCTGCTAATCCCAACTACTGGAGAGTGCCACTCTTCAAAGTCGTATGTCACCCATATTGCTGTAACAATTTTCTCAAGGTTTTCATTTTTATATTGTATGTTCAATTGTTGAAACACTGTTGCAGATTACTGTAATGAAAATGGATTACGCATGTATGACTCCCTTAAGATAATTATTTTTCTTTTTAGACCTCATTGTAATAATTGAATGGTAGGTTTCGGAACCCGAACAGACGACGAGTTGGAGTTGATGGTGCACGATGACGACGCCTACGTGTTCTCAGCAGGTAACTAGCAAATTTTCTATTTCTAAAAATGCGTTGACGTCAGGGGGAAAAGAAATAAACCGCTCTTGCATCGCTCTATTATTAACATTTTCGTCTGCCTCCTTTAGATGACTTGATTAAGTTGGACTGTTTGAATGTGGGAGGGACGGAGAGGTGGCCTAGGTGGCCTAGTGACTTAGTTTGGTCCATGTCCACCTTTGGTCTGCTTCCACCCCTTCACCTGAATAAGAATTTATATGGATAGGCCATGTATGCCGTGCTAGATTCGAATTGACAAGGGCCATTGTCCTCGTTCGTTGTCCATGCATCATGAGTCGGGGGGTGAGTGACAACCTATAGAAATCGTTGCTAGAAAAAATTGGAGATGAGTCAGTGCTAAGGACCACCTTGTTCCTCGCTGAAAGCTCTTTCCTCAGAACTTCTTGCTTAGTTGCTCCACTCTGCAACAATTTTTCAGGATATCTATCGCAAGTCCTAGAGAACTGGTTCCATAAAAGTTAACTTAAAGCTTGAGTAGTCTCCACAGTCTATTTTGAGAAAGTAGAAGTTCATTGAGAGGAGCCATGTGAATAACTTCGGATTCCTTAGTTCAGTCTTGGGTGGCCACATGCAAAGGTGAACCGTAGGCAATGAAGTCTGTCGACTGTATATTATTCGTTCTGAAATATCATGCCAATGGTCTTACCGTAACCTACTTTATCGCGTTAAGAATGTTCCCTGATTGAATGCATAAAAAACCGCTGATTGCTGGTCAGTTTCTTGATCAGTTGCGCTAAACATTCGTCTTTCATTTGCTACGCTGCAGGAATGCTACCAATACAATGATTTATGATTATCAGAGTATGCACAAATCAGTGTGTTTGTTCTTCCAGCAAGTATCTGTAGGTCCAAGGACGAAATCCCCTTTCAGATTTGGGTCAAACTTAATGGATAGAGGCTAATCGGGGCTTCAGCCACCCTGGCAACTAGTGAACAGTTTGGGGTCACCTCACCGCAAGCCGGTGGTTTCACTGACACCTTACAATTAAAATGAAGTGAAGTGAAATGAATAATTGTTCGCTATCGTTTACAAGGTTCGATCCCATTCGAGAAGGCTTGAGGTCTTTTCGGCTTCCTCGTTACAATTGTGTTGACAAAAGCACCAGCACCAGCACCATGCTCCGCCTGAATTTGGTGGTTCATTCAGTATGGTTCAGAACAAGGGTAGACCGTTGAAACTATTGAGTTAGTCTTTCTTAGGCATGCCCAATTGGTTACTTGATATCAGTTCTGAAATGAATCTCCTGAGAGGAGTCCAATCGGCTTTTGTAAACGAAAATGTGATCTTTCGAATGCTTACCTACTTTCCAGCAGAAGTGAAAATCAGTTCCTCCATCTGTGGCATCTTTTTTCCCCAGGGGCGTAATCGCTCTGGAGGGCCTG
>UZAF01017442.1:0-39618 GCA_900617895.1 Haemonchus placei
TATTTTTGGTATAATTCTACTGTCACTTCTTTTATTGCGGTATTCCTTACTCGCTGCGCTGCTTCTGCTTCATTCTGCTACAGCCCTACGCGCGCGACGTCGCTCTTGCCGCACAGCGGTACCGCATTAAACCCGCGGTCAAAGGCAGCAAGCGAAGCACTAGGCGCGCAGCGAGACAACTAGCAAAGAATCGCTGCCGTCAGAATGGGTTGGGACTATCACTATGCGCCCACTTATTTCTAGCAACTATTCGCGGTAACTTAATTTTTACAGCGCTAAAATGCTCTCCTGATTTTAAACAGAGTCTTCCTGTGTCACCCATGCCTTTCTTGAGGGGATTGAAGGGGGAAAGGTCTTTTCTTACGAGCTTTGTTTGTGCTTATCAGAATTTAGTTAAATTTTTACCTAAAGACTTTCCATGTGCCCTACTCTTCACGTCTTCCTTATTTTCTGTTCACTCCGCAGAAAATGCTCACTGATCTATTCTTTCCTGAGATGAAACATGCTTTGATCCTTTTGCTCAAAATCAGAATTGACTTTGCAGTTGCGAACGGCTGGGCCTACAATGATTTTTGCCAGTCCGTCGATGATCAATTTAGTCTTCCCAATTAGATGGTAATCGATCAAAGAAGCATTGACGACCTTGGGTAGATTCTATTTGAGATGCAACTTTCTGTGGGAATTACTAAATTGGCATCAGACTAAGTGGCAACCGAATGACTCAGAGTACAGATATTGGCTAATTTGTAGTTTAATAGTTCCGTAAGTAGTGGCAATAGTAATAATAATAACGGCAGCTAGTTTCTGTGGTAGTATAACATGGGTACGCTCCCACCTCTGAACTTTAATGGAAGCGAAAGAATCGCGTATTCATCGGCCATCTCCGGAAACTGAAAGTGAGGGTTGTCATCGTTTTTCCCAGCGAAATTGGGAGCTACCCATGAAAAAAATTTTCCGGTCTCGAAGACCTACCCTTTCGGTGCTTCCCGTGGCTCTATCAGAGATATTAAAGGGCCTCAGTTTTGGTTGGATTTAATATCTCTCCGAACAATCCTTGCATGATTCAAGAGGAATCATTGATTGCGACCTCGTCCAAAAGGATACAATTGTAGAATACCCACTTACTATACAAACCAACATGTACGTCAGGCACAACTCCTCATTGAGCTTTCTTTAGATATTTATTTATTTTTCCATTTATTTACTCACTGCACGCTTCTTGACTTCGTATTCAAGAATAATGACAAGTAAAAAGTGCAATCGATAACTAATGTCATTAAGAGAGGGAATTTGTAGAGCCGAAGTCGCTATGATAGTGAATTCTGTATGGATTCCTATGAGCCTCGGCATAACTGCTGTTTTATTGAGATGTTTTTTGGACTCTTCACGAGGTCTGTATATAAGCTTTATTAGACTGACGTCTCGATGGGAAGCCTGCTACAAAGACTAGAAGGATCTTAACAATCTACATTGCCCCGCTGAATTTCGAGACTCCCTGGACAATACGTATATCAGCCTAATAAAGCTTATACACAAACCTCGGGAAGATTTCGGAGAATGTGGTTCAAAAAAATTCTCTCTGGAATTATTCAATCATTCCATCTTCCGTTCACGTCCAGCAAAGACCAGATATGGGCGGAACGACGTCTACTCCGTTGATTTAGTTTTGATTGTCATCGCCGTCATAACCACAGTTGTCCTTCCCTAAAGACTTCTGGTCGAGTATAACAGAATCCATGTCTATCTGTTCAGTTCCTCATGGGGATACCCTTAATATGTTGTCCCTATCGGTATCTGTCTTCCCAGAGCTAGACCCGGGGGTGTAATGCTATGTAACATCGTTCTAGAGAGACTGTATGTCGATCTCTCTCTCTAATATCAGTTCTTATTGATGAGTTCTTATTACCCAGCCGGTTACGCAAAGCTGCAGGTGGTGTGACCATTTACTGTGAAACGGTGAATTATTGATCAGATCGTAGTGATTTCGTTGGGTTCGAACCAAACTTTTCTGCCTTTTTTTGATCTTTTCTCCTTTGTGTTTCTCAGGAATTGTTCTTTTCTCGCTGTACTTTTCCAAAATTGTTTAAATGTCGATTCGGTCCTTTGATCGATGTAAGTGATAGATAATTAATTGGTATTTCTCGTAGGGGGCCGAGGTGGAAAGGTACTGTCAGCCAACACGGCACCTTTCTATCTCGTCCGCCTATGATTTCTAAGCGAACTTTAACCCCGGCAAACCATGTTATCTACTCCTCAAGGGTTTCTTGGGAGAAGGAGAAGACTCCTTTCTGTCTATAGATTGTTCACGCTGCTACTCCATTCATGGCTGGGAGCTCCGAATTCAATCGTATCACATTGAATTTTCCCACATCCTTTCCATTCTCCTACTTCTTAGTAATGATTCGAGCGTGAACTCTTCTTCACTGCTTCTTTTCCAGCCTCGGACTTAATCACCCTCTTGTTTCACTTTTTCTCGTACAAAACCAGTTTGATCGTCTAGATTGGTTCTCGTGATTTTTACTAACTCGCAGATGTCTACTATCACCCTTCCCTACGTCGCTTTGAACTTTTCTTAGTCCTCCCTCCTATGCTCCTGCTGCTTATCGGGTTGGCGTGGAAAACCCCATGAATCTCTCGTCCCCTTATGTAGTAATAAGGGCATGGATATAGATCGCACAGGTCTTCCCTTGAGGTGTGTGAATGAAAAAGTCCTTTCAGAGCCGCATAAGAATGCTCGTCCACGAGAGTGGGAGGATGTCATGAGGTTTATTTGCCGCTTGAAAGATCCAATCGGTCGAGGCGCTCAGCCATCACTAAATGGCATGACGTGGTCTGTCCCCTTCTGACCATCATCCTCTTCGACGAATACAACAACGTCCCTGAACATTGATCCCCGCTAGAAATTTTGGCTCCAAAATCTGAGAAAGTCTGTCAATCGTAGAAACTCGAATCATTCATCAAATTATGATTTGATCTTCTTTCCTGTATTGGATCGTGTTGATGCAACAGTTTGTCGGATTACAGTAATCCTCATTTTTACCAGGTTCCGTGAAGATACTGTAATGAAAAAATGTCTGCCGTGGTTTTAAAAGCTTTCTCATCAAACTATATCTTGGCGAGGCCATATTTCACCCTCACCATTTATTATTTACTATCTTTACTATTGTCCCTCGAAAACACTTCTTAACTCGATTTCTGAAGTAACCTTCCAAAGCTTGCTAGTACAGTCACGATACAAGTTTCCCATGTATACTCCGTCTCTCACTGTCGGACTCCGCTAGATTACTGACTCCACACCAGGTTTACTATGAGATGATGTGATCTCACCGTATCATCGTTTGTCCTCATCTGGATTACTTTTGGTAACTGGTTTATAGGTTTCTTATTTGCCATCTTTCACTGTCTTATAGTCCGTTCATCTTGATAACGCATAGTATTCACTTGACGGTGCAAAGATCGCTTCGTGTTCTACTCGTTTTCTCTGATCCTACGAGCACCGCCCTCAATCGCTAGATGTTATCTGTCACGGATATAGCAGATTTCTATTAAGACACTGTAGTTGCTTTTTAGGAAACTTATCCTGATTGTCCTTCCTTCTCTTAATTTGGGAACAGAAACCTCAGATTACCTTATTTATAACCAATCAATTCGTTGGTCTGTGATTCTTAGCACTCCTGGCATAAAGAACAAGTCGCTTATTGAATATTAGATTCCTCTTTCCTAATATTTAAGTTCGTTGTAATTATTGACTTTTCATTTTTTGAGTTGTCAAGTGTAGGCAGAAAATATTTATACTTGGTCAAATATCTTCTTCCTGGCGGATCCGTTTGACATATACTCAATGAGAATATTTTTCAGAATGATTCTAACGCTCACACACATATACTTTGTTCCGGAAGTTCTCATAGGCAAGGGCGAAGTTCAAGAAAAAGAGTAAAAAACCAGTAAAAAAGAGCGAGAAAAGTAGCAGTGGAAAGAGAAAGGAAGGAACTACAATAAAAAGAAATTTTTTCATGACGTCTGTGGAGAGTAATCATCTTAATCCTTCGTTAAACGAGCGCCCATGGAACTGAGTCTCGTTAACTCCAAATTAAAAACATATTTTCGTTGAATCTTTTTGAAGTTTATCTTTCATTGATTGAATAGACCCAATTGAAGAGCCCGAATCTTTTGCTTATTTCTGCTGATTTCAGCTTATGTTATTCTCCTTGCAAGTTTTCTAAATAATGGATAGTACTTGACCGCTAGGTTATATCCTTCGAATTCTCAGTAGCCTTACTCAGAAACTACAAGTTGATTCCACTCTACATGTCAGCACCGACAAAATGATAACTGGTCTCTGGTAGATGCTGTTGCAAAGTATAGGACACCAATGGCTTATCTAAACGACATGTCATAGATTATTACAGTCATGTTTTGCCTTAATACCGGGCACCTTACCCTAACCCTGTTGCGAACAAAAGGATATTCATAACGTCTACAGTTTACACCGAAGGTCTGGGTCTCTGCTACCATTTGTGAACATTTGTTTGGAAACTGGTTGTTTAGAAGGTTTTTTCTATATTACACTTCCAAGCGGTTCATGAATGCGATACGGATCTAAGGTCGCTTCAGTACATTCTTTCTCAGCTGTCTATAGCATTAATGATCTCTTCCTCGTTGAGGTGTTCTAATTTTGAGAAGTGTCCTTACTGAAGTGCCCTACTGATTTTGTTGTAGCAGTACGAGAGGAAAGATCGACCGCTGAACTGTGGAAATGGGTCCGTGAGGACGAGTTGAAGGCCTATTTGGCTTATATATTGACGGGTCCTTACGAGATCGAAGGTCTTATAGCTTCTTCATAGCCCTCTTTCACCTTTTCGAGCCGTACCTAATAGCATTAACTGAAAAGTGAAATGTTTGGTAAAACAGGCGGGGTTGTATTCTGAAGAGCTCTGAACTTCAATTCCCTAACGATGTTTGCGGTCTGTGGCACTTTCCAACCACCAACCTTTACCCAAGTGAGGCATTGGTTTCGCAGATTCATCAGATACCATACCTCTTTGTAATTTCTCTAGCATGCATGTTCCCTTGACTTAGAAATTAGTCATTAGAAAAAAGAATCCCTTTTCTTGGTTGCTATTCGATTTCAGTGTCATCCGTGCTCACCCATCGATGAAGACGTGACCTTGGGATTTGTGGTGCGTCGCCCATCAATATCATACACCTATCACCAACAAAAGTTTACCGAAATCAATCATTGAAACGATTCAAAGGGAAGGTTGACATTCGACATTCCTG
Organism: Haemonchus placei; assembly: GCA_900617895.1. Taxonomy (NCBI): domain Eukaryota; kingdom Metazoa; phylum Nematoda; class Chromadorea; order Rhabditida; family Trichostrongylidae; genus Haemonchus; species Haemonchus placei. The sequence goes on from UZAF01017442.1 coordinate 5,281, forward strand.
GAGTAGACGTGGTGTTCCCACACGTACTGGACAGCCAGCTCTACTAAACATCCCTTTAGCCTCAGGTCCTCCCACTTATTTGTACATTCAGCGGCATCCATGCGATTTTTCATGCTTCATCAACCATCAACGTTCCTCTTCCTTGCAAGCTACTCACTCAGAGCAATATCTTCTTTGAAAAGTCTCTTCTTTTCCATGCAAAGGCAATACTATTCAAAAACGTTAATGTACTTTTGGCTAATAACTGATAAGCAGTATCTCCTGCTGTGCTTCATGTCTGTCCTGATTATCTCTATCGTTTTGACGTTTTTTTTTCGATTTTTATAATCCTTCATCTATCTTTCCAGGTATAACCAGTTGTGTGCGGTAGTGTGGTGCCGGCGGCTTTTGTCTCAAAATGCTTTTCGGTTAGTTCCTGACTTTTTGCTTCATTTCAAATTTTCTTCTGAAGAATTGACAAAGAGGCCCATTCCCCATCCTTGTACAACATGATTTATTGGGTATTATCTGGTCCTAAGCAGCGTGCATTTCATTTTGCTATGAAAAGGAAGCGGAGAAAGGCCTGAAAGGTTTTTCCTATGTGAGAAAGGAACGATCTCTTTCATGTTGGAGTAAATGTGATGTTAGTGGAAATGGACGAGTTGAGTGATTTTCCGATTGTTGGTCCCTGATCATAGTGGGTCTTTGTTTAGGGAGCTACACAGACTCCGAATATAGTACATCATCGCATGGCAAGATGCAACTTTTCCTCAGAAAACAAGTCTCATCCTATGTCTAAACTGATGCTCGAATATTTTTATATGAATTTTTCCCCCGAAACCTCAGGAAAAGGAGAATCAACTGATATTTTGAGGCCGTAAAAACCAAAAATAGGATTTCCAGCCAAAAAAATCATTTTCAATCTGTTTCTGAAGGAAAGTCTCGTCATAAGCTCTCGTGAGCACATGTATGGTGTGATATTGCGACTGTGTTATCGAAGAAATGACAAAATTTGGTCGATTTTCAGTGGTGAAAATTATTTAATTGATATTCTTACCTACTTTTCATTGGTTCCACCCTTTCGAAGAGAATTTTCACTGGCTTCATTTCTCATGTTCAACCATTTATTTCGATTATATTTTTACCAACTTTACCTTGCCTCAGTTGATTATATCCATCGTGGTGGAAATAATTTCTACAATTTCGAAACTTCATCTCAGGACATGTCCTTTTTGCGCTATTTCGTGTAGGAAGCAAACGACTCGCCCGAGACTAATTGTAAGGTTCAAGCGATTTGTGATAGGTTCCTTGAAAGCCTTTCGTTCAATGGCCGATTTTTGTATGTCTGAATGCGCTTTGATTAACATTAGGCCTTACCAATCTAATCTCATTCCAATCTGTTGGAGGTTGAGGTGGGGTGATGGCAAGTGGCGCCATTCATTCCCCGGCTCTGGGACTCGTATGATTAGGGGTTTGAATGACAGAATGAATCGAGCCTCGGAGCAATTCTACCATACTCGTGCCCCTACATATTTGATGCCAGGCTGGTCTTGGATGGCGAATAGGCAATGATGAATTAATTTACTGTAATTTCGACATCATAATAAGTTTTATTTCTTCGATATTTTTTCCTTTTTTTCTCATTTTTTCACGAATATCAGTTTGACCTCATCATGAACTCCTGGATCGGCTCTTCTCCTGGGTCGCTGCACATAGGCCAATGATGCATTCAAAAGCATCTAGAATTCTAGATTGAAGTCGTATGAATAGCGCACCTTTCGAGAAAAAGGATGATGGTCCAACAGAATTATTTTATTCGATCGAGGTTCTAAACTGAGTTTGGGGTTTATTAAAACGCCATTACACAAAAAAAGCTAACAAAATCCTTCTGTCAATCATCTTTGTTTGGAAAGACGAGTCACCCTGTTATCCCTGTACTGATGTGATTAGCTCCCATTCATTGCTGTTATCATAGTTGAGCAACCCATCAATTATGAAAGCCAGACCATTGCCGGCAATGGCCCCATCACCCCAGCGTGGTATCTCGATTTGCGTTCATTTTACTTTAAAGGCAAATTCAACTACAAATAACTACTTCCTTTTTTTAGATGAGCTTATGGCCAAATGAGTCCGCTCCCACATGCGTGGTGCGATGCTTAAATCCCGGACCGATCCCACTCCAAATTAATCGCCCACTGAGCCCTTTGTCTTTGGGTTCAACCCCCAGTCCCTTGCCAAGTCCTGCCTTGTCGTCGTCAATTTGGCAGCACATTTCATTTGAGGGTACAGAAGCACAAACTGAACTTCATGTGGCCTCTAGAAATCATCCTGAAAGTCAATTTTATATACAAACCCCATAACCAATTTGAATGGCTGCGGAATGGTGGTGCGCATCCCAGAAATAGTAGTCCTGTGAAATTTTCATGCGTTCTTTCTTTTTCATAGTTAACTGAAAGATACACATGGACGTTACTGAAGAAGGGAATACAGAAAATCGTTGTATCCGAGTCCGAAACAAGGCCGGAACAAGTAGTTACTCTAGGGTTTCGAGTAGTACTCCAGAGCTAGTTCTAGGCAAAACGTCTTGCTCTTTTGCTCGATATGCCTCATTTTCTTTCTATCATTCAGGTTCTTGAGGATTTGCTGAAGAGCTGACATGTTTGCACCACACTTGAAGCGAAAATTCGCGTAGTCGAAAATATCTTGATCAAAGTTTTTGAACTCGAAAAAAAAATTAAAGTTGTGTAGATCTTAAATTCTGCACAATTTTGTAAGTGTCAAGGTGGATTTCAATAAGTCTGCTGTCCTGTCAGACTTGAATAAGCTTCCGCTTAAAAAATCCGTCAGCTCGTTTTTCTACCTGGGACTACGCAGAAGTCCTAAAATTCTAGAAAGTTTGCTGCCGAAAATTTTGCCTGTAAAACAGAATCGTGTTGGCATCAATGATTCAGATCCTGTGTCGGTCTATATCATCTTAATTCAAGGCCGATCACATTAGAGATTGGAGATTGGCGAATAGTGTGCGTGTCCTGATCGTTAGTCTCTTAATTACATATTTCACTTGCGGGCCTATCAGATGTAGAGATTCTTCTTGATTTGTTCACTGTTTTTTGAACTGCTAGGTCCTTTCAGGCATACTCCACAAATCTAAGCTTACATTTGCTAAGTCTGTAGAAGTAGAGGGGGAGGTAGGTTGGACGCACCTGTCACATACTCGAAGAGTCTATGTACGATAGCATGGTGTGGAGTAGCCGATTTTCAATTAACTAATTTAATTAATTAATTTATAATTATCTTTTAATTTATAATTAATAATTTGATTAGTTAATTTATAGCCCTCATACGCAACTTCATAAAATTGCAGTCGAACAATTCCACGGGTGAGTATACTTGGTCCCTAACGGAATCAATGGCAATGGTAACTCAAGGGGTGGGATAACCCTTGAAGCTGTGTCTTCTTAATATTTTTATTTCTACGAATTATTGAGCCCTCACTTGAGGGCAACCGCCCAGAGGAACTCATGAAAAACAGAAGAACTAGCGAAAGAGTTGGCAACCTTTTGTGAGTGCCAACCAACGCTGCTAACCACAGCTTTTTCCACGCCCTGTATCATCTCATCACTCTGACGAATCAGTAATCTTTTGAAAGCACTGCAAGCATTTACGCAGCAGCATTGACTAGCCCATGGTCTCAAAGTAAGACCCTTTTTGCACTGAAATTCACTTAAGTAACGAGTGTCTGTCTTTCTATGTTGATCGTATCCACTGCAAGTGTGCCAATGCATTAGCAGAACGGACCAGTCTACGTCAGAGCCTAATTCCTAAGGGAAAATGAAGGGCTAAGGAGCCAGAGTGGTGCTGGTGGTGGTAGGAGTGTTGAATTGAAGCGAAAGCGCGAAAATTTCATTACCATCACCTACGAAGACAATCGTATTTAGCCTAGCCGAATGATGCTTTGCGATTGAGTGCTGCGATGTGGTATCGCGGGATCTCTTCCTGAAGCTTTTTCTCTTCTTCATTTTTTATCGGCATTGCCTTTTTAGAAAAAAGTTGTAAGACTACGGATAGCTCTGTTCAGGAAATTCTTCGTTTTCAATAGCATCTTTTTTCGAGATAATGGAAAAATTGAGATTGCATTAGGAGGAAATAGAATGAAAACGCATAAAAAAGCGTGTTTCTGCAACTATGTCACAAAAAAACATTACAGTAGTAGCAGCGTTGGTTTTGCCGTCAAAAAGAACCAAAACAGTCCTGTTTTAAGATGCTTGCTACAAAAGGGACCTGTTCGGTTCTTCGGACCAATATGTGTAGGACTTACTAGGTCACCTGAGAAGGAATCGGTGGCAGCTCGGAAGAGGCCAATCCGTTAATGGATCTTAAGACACTGCCCGAAAGCGTCATCCTAAGCGTCATCCCTGTGCTACAATCCCGAGCCCTAAGCGAATTCCCTTCATTTATCATCTCATTAATGCCTAATTTCTGAAAATAATGTTATTAGAAGGAAGTTCTTGTGCAGAGAGAAGTGAATCAGGATATGCTTACTTTTGCAGAAGGCCAAATCTATTCGACTGGCGGTGTGAAGTGGAAGTTTCGTGGTATTGTCATATTTTAGTATTTTTCATGGAATTCATGAAATATAATGCAAGCGATAAGTGCGACGTTTCAAAAGGTGGTCTGACGACTTGCTCACCCAAAACAAGTTGTTTCCCAGTTTATCAGAGAGATTGCGCAGTTTTCCGTTGTCCAAAGAGGTTGATTGATGAAGATGAGCGTTCGAATCTTGTAACGACCTTAGAATGGGAGTCGATAACTTCTTTAAGTAGCTGCTCGCTGTCTTCGTAACCGGTAACATTGGTTTGCCAAAAAAGAGGGAAGTCTCGTCTTTTCGGTCTGTGAAGTGTTGACTGTTGATGAGGAAACTCATAAACAATTTTTAGAAAAGTTCCCTAGAAATTTTTTGACAACCTAGTACTGCATATGGCACATCTTAGCAGAAGATAGGACAAGAGTGTACCACTCAGGAAGTGAATAGGTTCTATTTGTTCCAGTAGGATGCTAACAAGACGACCTTAGAATGGGAGTCGATAACTTCTTTAAGTAGCTGCTCACTGACTTTATAGCCGGTAGCATAGATTTGCCAAAAAAAAAGAGTCACAACTTGTGAATTTTTGTTCTATGAAACCACTAAATAATTTCTAAAAAAGCTACGATGTTCGACACTCTGTTTCTACTATGTACGGCATATGTTGGCAGAACATAGGGAAAGTGTAGTTTTACGGTTCCAGAACATGGAAAATGACTATTTTCTAGGCTTTTTTCATCGAAAATATCCTTCATGATTAATAACAGCAACGGAAGGTCATATAATTGGCGTTGCTAGATTCCTTCGCAGTGCGCCATGCTCTTGATTTTTCTGACGAAGGGCACCCAGAAAAACGTAGCTACTTGCTGACTTACACAATAATCATTTCTGTGGATCTGTATAAGGAAAAACAAACACGATTGCTCGCTGGTCGAGTTTTTCCCTCAAGTCGTTACAATTCGCCGAAGTTCTCAAATGGTACTTTGTAGTTGAGTACTTTGGGATGACTTCTTAGTTTTTCGGCTAAAGTTTATAGCGGCAAAGAACATTGGAAATCGGGTGTTTCTGGAGGAGAAACAATAGACCAATGTGCAGGGTACTGTTGAATTTTGTCCATATTTGTGTTCATTCGTTGGAAGCGAATAGTTACGCGCCCCGCATCCGACTTCCACTTAAAACCACCATAACGTTTTGAATGGGTGCGTGGTCTGACAATGACTTTCGACGTCTTGTCCGATGCGCTGCGCTCATGAAAGTCGCGAACTCAACAGAAGTGAGTACAACTTTTTCGTTAGGAGAAATGCCAGAATTCTTTGTGATCGAATATGAGCTCCAAATTCCCTTGTTAAAATAATTCAGTTGGGAGATGTTCATTTCCCGCCACTTAACATGGGGTAGGTGGTATATTTTTGTGATTTTCTTCCTGACTTTTTTATGATTTACCTCCCATCCCATCCTCAAGGTCCAAAAAGCTTTTTAATGTTGGAAATCTTTCTCTTATCCAAAGGGATGCCAAGCAATTTTCGTCAAGTATGTAAGCAGCGCATTTGATAAAACATTTATTCAGACATCTTCAACTATTCTATTCAATATTTTTGCTGGTTCTTCAACTTTTTCCTCAGGTTTACTCATTTTGTTTTCAATTCATTCACTTCTCGTCGCTGAGAGGCATCCTTGTCCGATCTGTTCAGATCGATTCTCTATTCTGCTGAAGGAAACTGTTAACTTGTTTCGTTTTTTCTCGTTTAGAATCTCAGGTGATCGTAAACTAATTTTTCTGATTTTTTTCTCATAATGGTTTTTCATTGCGAGCGAAACCACTGGAACTTGCGTCAAATACTGGTCGGACATTGGTTGCCCGTTGCCAGTTCACGTGATCAAAAATTTCACCTATCTTCTGTACTTACTTTTTTGCGGTTTACCGTTCGGTTCCTCAGACTGACTTCTCAGATTGTAGCGATAAGTACATCACATTATTAGCTATGATCACCTGAAGCGAAGCATGGGTTACTTCTGCAAATGCTGGGTACTTGCTTCTCATTATGGCTGTTCTGTGAAGTTCTCACACAGCCGTTACTTTACTGAAGCTCTATCATCGGAATGGGACAGCTTTCCTTTGGTTGTTTCATGAGAATCAGATTCATCATCAGCGAGAGAAATACAAAGTAACTGGTAAAGTAACTAGGTATGTTCAAGGAAACTGCCCACGTGTAGGCAATGAAATTTGTCGCTGAATGAGATGCAAAGCCATTAATAGTGCTATGTAAGGGGAAGAGGTAGTGGTAGGAGGGATGTGTAAGGCCGTCATGAATGCTTTGATGATTGAATAGTGTGTTGTTAGGTGATTTATTGAATTACGCCATTACCCTTGTTCTATCCTCATGATCAGTCCCACATAGGAACGGTGCAGGGGCGAACGGGAGCACAAAAAGTGTAGGTGGTTGACGCTATGCCTTACAAAGGCTATCTGCCCTACCCATATATCAGCCTAGTCAAACGAAATCGCTGTTTTTGTTTTCTTTGACTTCTTCTTTTTGAAATAATTATCGATGGAAATTGGAAGGTTTTACACTACTGCTTTAACAGAAGACAAAGTTACAGAACAGGAATCGCAATTTAGGAAAGAGAAAAGAAGGGAAAGGAGGTCGCACAAGACAATGACCACAATTGCAAAGACTGATCATGCCCGACCCACTCGACTCTATTCTAGGCCTTATCTGATCCATTCGGTGGAATCGGGGGCCAACTGATGTAACGCCTGGCTTTCTCCTTCTCAGTCCTATCTGGAGCCACTTAACCAAACCGGAAGGGTTATAAGGTCGAGTTGGTCTAGCCGGTTATTCAACTCGAATTTGATCCCTGAACTACGTACACATTAGAGATTCTACATGAAGTTTAGCCCACCTCGCCCTATTCATGTACATTACTCCATGGACATGATGGTTCAAGCATACCAAAGTATGTACGTTGTTGTGAATGTTCCTTTTCCTTATCAGTGATGATTGTGCTGAAATGCAGGCTGAAAAAATCGGATGAGCATCGCCAGAAGTGGGAAGTTGAGTTGATAGCACACGCACGCCATCACTTTCTTATCAGACTTCCTAGTTGTTGATACAGCAGAAAATGGAAGAACGCTGTAAGAACGTCTGGCGTCCACCGTTTTCGCTGACAAGCACCTCTGACGGAGCGCAATTAATAGTATGATAAGGTGGAAGTTATAGGGAATCCCCATCACTTCCCCGATAGACCATTGATCAAATTGTAATGGATTTTTCGTGAACTGCAAAGAAAGACAGCTTCTTTGAGGAAAATTTTTGGGGACCGTGGATGACTGATTCAGATGTCATGTTGCTCTGAGAAAGTCGACATATTTGTTGATTTATCGATTTGATTGCTGACAGATCAATAAAGGGGAATATATCAAATGATTTTTGGAACAATAGGTGATTCCTAAGACTTGTATCACACCGAAATGCTATTTCAACACCTTCAAAGACTCGAAAAGTCTGGAAAGATGGTATTTGAGAATTTTGACAATAATGGTAGGTTTCCATCTGTGAGGTGATAACAGATGCTTTTCTATCTATCGTGACTCAAGCGGGAACCCTCGGATTTAACCGGAGTAACGGGGGGATCGTTTTCCATCGCTTACGTTCTTGACTATTTTTCATCTGTCGAAGAAAGAATACTGGGAGTGTAGAACATCGCTTCGGAATCATACATATGTGGAGGAGAGCGGAATTATTGCGCACCTTAAATGACGGCTGATTTCGGGGTATTACTTTCCTTTAAACAGTTTCCCAACAATGAACTATCGCTCATTGCTGAAAAGCTGGTTGTCAAACTAGTGGTAGCAACAAATAATTGCCAATTAAATAATGAATTATCGAGTTAATGTGAAGTCTCAATGGCTTCTACAATGTTATCCGAAGAAGGAACAGGGAACTGCACATTCTAATGCCTATGTTGTCTTGTCCTCCTTAATTTTCTATTTTCTATTGATAAGGTTTTTGAATAAGGAACATCTCCTGAGGCACGACACCCGTTTCCTACCGTAACAGCTGTTATCAAACGCTGTTAGCTGTTCGTTTGCCCACTCATCTAATATCACACCATCTCTAGTGGCGATCGAAGTACACACCCCTGCACTACATATATAAAATTCCACGGTTGAACTCTACTCTCTAGTTGTACCCTACCGTACTTCGCTCGCGCTCACACTCGTTCTCGACGTACACTTAAGTTCTTCAGCTATCTTCAGCCACACAAATGATCAACGGTTTGTTTGATTGGCATTTTTGTTTTTCTGTTTGGAAAAAAAGGTTTATTTCGTTCCACTAGTGCAAAGGTACTGAGTTATGGGCTAGGTGCAACACCTTAGACGGGGATCAAACTCATATCTGGGCTTTCCCAGCATAGTTCCTATCCAGAACGCTGCTAGGTTTCTAGAAAAACAGCAGGTAATAGTATACTGTGATGTGGATAAGTGCTACAGTACTGTAATTATTACTCTACTGTATCTTATAATATTATTTAAATACTATAAAAATAGAGTATACTATAGAAAAAAGATATAATCGAGGAGTGTGTTCACTATCCACCTGTTGGCATGGCATCCTTTTTATTCCCTTCTTTTGACAGGAATAACTGGATCTGATTTGACAAGTGCTCTTTTTCCTTTTTCCTTTTTCCAATAATTTTGCGTCGATTCCTGGTCAATGGTTTTCCTTCGATTCATCTTCTAGAATTATTATATTGTGCGGAAAGTGTCTGCCGAAAATTTCGCAACAGTTCGGATTTCTCCCGGGATTTTCCAGGAGCTTTCGTGGGGATCCCATATATGAACACTAGCCACGCGTACGCACACTCTTGCGATAATACATTCGGCTTTCTCTTGATTTAACCATATAATGCCATAACTGGCAAGTGTACCTCTCTACGATTTGGAATCCAGCCACTACGCTGCTGAAATTCATTAGAACTTATGTCAAACATTTCTCATTGGAGCCTCTTGCAAGCGGTTCTGCGCCTAAGTCGTTGCAATACTTTACAGCCTGGAACAGGAAGGTTGAAAATAAACGTCGATATGGTCANCAAAAAAGTGGTGTTCTTATCTAGTTACTTCAGGAATTCTTCCAGAAAACCCAGGGAATAAGTTAAACCATAGCAGAACTTTCCGCACAACTTCACGGATTCCGTGTAATATGCACTGAACGAAGTCTGGAATAAGAGATACTGAATAGTACCTTTCTTTCAGTACATCTCTCTGAATGCGCCGCACACCGAACGTTTTGCTTTTTCAGAGCTGCTAATTTGATTAGAATTCGTGTTTCTATTAAGAAAAAATGGCTTCGTGAAATAGAAATCCTGTAAGATAGGTCATACTGCAGAGAATCGATCATAGAGAGTAGCCATGATTGAATACCATCTCATGACTATCACAACAGTTAGTTCAATTACAGTTGAATCGTAAACAAGAACACTTTGGGTACGTGAAATCGCTCTCGTGACGAAAGTACTTTGTGATGTAAAGTTTCTTACTGTCATCAATGAAAGAAGTTCAAATTACGTACTACTCATGCTTTACAGATGCAAATGCACTATCCATTTTCATAAAGTCGTCATTCCTTAATGGTGACAGGCAGTTACTGTTTCTCTCTGATTTCGTAGTCGCTTTTTTTTTTGCTTTTGGTTCAAATCGTAGGAGCAGCGAGTGCTGCTCAGCTCCCGTTTCGTAGAAAACCAGTAACCCCTTTTTGGTCCCTATCCATAGGGTCATGGCGGTGTTAAAATTTTTTTGTTTTCTTTTCCTTTTTATGAAGTCGTTTATGCTCTCCATAACAGAGCAAAATGAGTACAAGTTTGCGTGGGGAAGTGGTTACTGTTAGTTGAGAACAACTGGTAACAGTAAACCAGAAACAAGTAACTAATACTTTTGTCTGAGTTGGATATGGCTTGAGACCTGAAAAAAGCAAAGTTTGAAAAATGGCTGAAAAAGGGTATTCTCATGCCATAACGCCCGAGGCCGGCTGATGTATGTTCACGTATCTTTCAAGAAAGCTGTTATCCTTTCGAGCTGGTCCCATGTGAGGACCCTAAGTAGAGGGACTAAATAGTCGACTCAGAAAGCATATGATCCATAATTCCAATATTTTCTTACGCTGACACCTTCCTATAGCTGCAAAATTTAGCTACTGCAGCCAGTCCACTTTTGTGACTGGCATATATAAAAGTAGAAATGCATGTGTAACATAATTGAGGTATAAAGCGTTTCTGAGGGGTCCTTGGGCAGTTTAGCCATTGGGGTGAATATTAAAGCATAAGGAAATACCTTATAATTGCTATGACTCATCAATAGGAGAAAGTCCAAAGTACGGTAGATTCCTGCCTTTTCTCAGAACCCTTCCTACCACCTGACTGAGCACTTTTCTTTTTTCTCTTGTAAATTCTCTTGTAAATAAATGCCGTACATCAAGCATCGCAAAGGCTCTTTTCCTCTTCAAGACAAGTCAAAACCGAAAATACCGAGACTTTTGGACAAGACCACTTGGGTTTTCTGAATCATGAATTAAGGAATTAAAAGGCCAGTCCTCCTGATGCGAATTTTTTCAGAAGAGCCGATATCGCTGGAAGAGGCGGCGTTGTCCGCACATGCGATGGCGCAGCCGAGTCGTAAGAGCTATGTGCACGGTTGTTCACACATTCCTTTGCTCTTTGAAACTGTTGGCGAACGGTTACGAAGTGCAGTCGATCAGGTAACGTTCAGTTTGTCATCTTCGGTAAAGTGCATTTAATCGGAAAAGATTTAATTGATTTCAAAACGAGCTTTCAATTACTGCAAAGGATAGTACCGATTCAAATTATTGGGCTAATTAGAATTTGGTGATTGGGGCAATGCCACGAAAACGGTCGTTTTCTTGAAGTTTCTGATAGTTTAAAGCCAAGGTTGAATCCGCTATCCATCAAGGTAGACGGTGCAAGTTGATACATAGCAGTTCCTTTTCAGGTTCCAAACAAAGAATTTGTCATTTTCAAACGAGAAGGTATTCGACGGACTTACTATCAGCTGTTGAAAGACGTAAGTAAAGTTTTAGTATTATTCTTTTGATAGAAATTACCGCCCCATCTAGTTCAGCTTATTACTGTAACTAATCAATCGGGTCTAGAGTTAGCAATGTGAGAACTTTTTGGGGAATTCATGTGACTGAAGTCTTTTCAAGTTGTCCGTGGACACATATTCGATTGATTGATATGTTTACAAACCGTATTTTGTATTACTACTCGACACCTTAAAAAATAAATAAATAAACCTGAAAGTTTAAAAAATTAAAAAATTTGAATTACAGGCTGAGCGTCTAGCATGTGGCCTGATTCACCTCGGTGTGGAGAAAGGCGATCGTGTTGGTATCTGGGGACCGAACACCTACCAATGGGTGACTGCTCAGTTCGCCACCGCACTCGGTGGAATGGTCCTGGTGAGTGAGATTCCTATTCCGTGATTCATCTGAGTTAATCTCTCTGCAGAAAAAAAAAACAGAGAGAAAACTAGTCTGGAGAGAAGAAGGTAGAAATTTGTGGTTCTAAAAATTAGGGACAGTTCCTGGAAAGGCTTAAATCATAGGAGCCTCACATTCTATTGAACCCGACCCTTGAGCTTCCTATATATCAGATGAACTGTGAAATAGCCATGTGAGCCATATAAAATTGATACGATAAGACTGACTTTTACAATTATTGACATAACATTTTCCAGGTCAACATCAACCCCTCCTACCAATCTGAAGAATTGCGATTTGCTCTTGGTAAAGTCGACATTAAGGCTTTGATTACTCCTCCTGGCTTTAAGAAGTCTAACTATTATCAAAGTGTCAGGGTAAGTCAAATATCCTAGAGATCAACACTAATCCACTGAATTCGATCTTTAGGATGTGATTCCGGAAATCGGACTTAAGCCACCCGGCCGAAGTGATGTCTCCTCCTCCTGCTTCCCTGTATTCCGTCACCTGATTATCTTCGACCCAGAAGACAAAGCTTACCCGTGAGTGATACATGGTGTCTACTTTCATATTATCAATTCCCGTATTATATTGTTTCCCATATTTATTTTACAACATCATGTGGACTTGATTTCAGCGGCGCATGGCGGTATAACGATGTGATGAATATGGGAACGGCTGACGATCGATTAAAGTTAGCAAAAATCGAACGTGAAATCCAACCTGACGACCCGATCAATATTCAGTACACCAGTGTAAGTGAAACCTTTTTCTATCACATGACGTCAGATGGCAATGCTGTCGATAATCGATTGAACTTTAGGGGACAACAGGTCAGCCAAAGGGCGCCACATTGACGCATCACAATGTTCTGAACAACGCCTATTTCATTGGAATTCGTGCCGGCTATCATGAACAGGTACGGTATACTTACTAGCCGTGACAAGACCATCACAGTGGTTGCAAGTAACCATATATGACGACATGGGGCGGCTTAAGAACAAAGTTCATTACGGGTTCGAATTCTGGTCCTAATCTCACCTGTTCATTCAAGTTTAGTATCAGTATAAAGTTATAACCTGGGCGTTACTGCAGGAAATGAGTATGCGCAGAAACCTTTGGCACCATTCAGAGTGCGGCGTCCAGCGCTACGCGTCGGCGCTCGACGCCGCACTCTGAAAGCGCCCTATCTCATTTCATTGAACCAGAGTAGTCCGAGTAAGAACCGTCACAGATAAGCATAATTGAGCTCGATATAAATTTTTTCAGAAGACGATCATCTGTATTCCAAATCCACTCTATCATTGTTTTGGATGTGTGCTCGGCGTTTTAGCAGCTCTCACCCATCTTCAAACATGTGTCTTCCCTGCCCCATCCTTTGAAGCGCTGGCAGCACTTCAAGCCGTTGACGAGGAAGGGTGAGCCTTATCGGCATTGCAGCTTGTCCAAGTTTGATGTCTTAATGTGCTGTTGCATTGATCATTACGTTCATTTTCAGATGTACAGCCCTCTATGGTACGCCAACAATGTTTATTGATATGTTAAATCACCCTGACTACCACAAATACAACTATGATAGTATCCGATCCGGTAAGCACTATTACTAGTATTGTTGATTTTGTCAACGTACACAAAATTTGTGTTTGTTTCTACTTAGAACTGTTAACAACTTTTGTTTCCCAATGAATGCGCAACACATTCTTTTTTATCCAAAATCAGCGAATCCTAAAATCACTCGCCATCATCCATAGGGCCCATATGTGCTGGCCTTATTATAGCTTTCTAATTCATCAGGAATTTTCATGCTGTTCCCCTGTTTTAAAGTGCCACTGAGATCAACATTAATTCTATACTACTCTCGTCGCTATTATGTGCTTATTCCTCCTCAGGCAGTCTATTGGAACCCTTTCCTCAAGTACGATGAAATTGACTGTCATGAGCTTAGTTTTTGTGAAAACCGACGAGAATTTCAAAATTCCTGAGCAGAAATAGTATAACTTTTGACAAAAAATGCTGAATTGCAGGTTTCATTGCCGGTGCTCCTTGTCCAGTTACGTTATGTCGGCGTCTGGTAAATGAGATGCATATGCGTGACATGCAGGTTAGCCACTTATTGCAGTCAGTCACGCTTTTCAGAGAGATAGAGAGTTGTACCAAACAAGTTTTTAAATAATATCGCCTATTTTTTTCGTCACATCGAGGAATATAGTCTGAAATTTACAGGTATGCTACGGTACAACCGAAACTTCGCCTGTGTCGTTCATGTCAATCCGGGATGATCCACCCGAGCAGCGTATCAAGAGTGTGGGGCACATCATGGATCACCTCGAGGTATGCGTTTTTGCTGAAAAGTTGGGCTCGAGAGAATTGAATTGAAGAATGCGCTTACTTCAAGGTGATGGTAGAAGGCACTCCAGCTCACCGAGTGTGACCACAAAAATCATTCCTAAATCTACCCAAAATTCGTCTAATTGGTACTGGGCTCATATCGAAGGGAAACCTGATGGAATTAGTGACCAAGCTTTGTTCATTATCATCCAGGCGAATCTAGGGACAGAACCTGATTTTACCACGTGTTTTAGGAGACGTTTTGAGCCTCGGTCCACATAGCCTCTGTCACGTTAATTGCTTCATTTTTCTGAATTTTCTGAACTCGTTTGATTTTAACCGGAACATTTTGCAGGCAGCCGTAGTCGACAAACATGGCAAAATCCTTCCACGAGGTGAAAAAGGTGAAGTAATTGTACGTGGATATTCGGTAATGCGATGCTACTGGAATAGCGAAGAACAGACGAAAAAAGAAATCACCGAAGACCGATGGTATCATACGGGGTAAGCGATAATTTTGTTAGCTGTTTGTTAGTAAGTTCAGTTGGCTCAGCTCCAATATTGTTTCTCGCGGGAATCAACTTACTTTACCTATAACGAGGCAATCACGAACCTGTTCCTACTCTAATCAACCGGAAAATCAATTTGTTAGAAGGTCCTTTTAATTTGACCAGTTCAATAACTACAGTACAAGATGGGGGCCCTACCCAATTGGTAGAAGCGTAAGCATGTCGCTGGGAACATGGCGGTCTATGACCTATGGGTTGACTACTGAGCTTAGGCTGTTGAACTTGATTTTTTTGCTTAGTAATAAGTTAAAATATATATTTATGTGGTTTAGTGATATTGCTGTGATGCACGATAACGGCACGATCTCGATTGTTGGTCGTTCAAAAGATATGATCGTCCGAGGTGGTGAAAACATCTATCCGACGGAAGTTGAACAGTTCCTCTTTAAACATCCCAAAATCCAAGACGCACATGTGAGTTTTCTGAAAAATCGTGTTTAACTCGTCCGAAGTTTCAAACAACCAGGACGAGTTTTCCGGTCTAAGAAATAAAGTCGCCGGTTCAGTTGAAAGCCGAATCGCCGCACCTTCCTCGGCTTTAATAGGTGTAAAGGGAGTGGTGCATGACAGAAAAGCATTTTAAGTGCCTATGATTAGTTCGATCGATAACTATGGAATAGCTGTTCAGATAGTCGGCGTTCCTGACGAAAGATATGGTGAATCCGTTTGTGCATGGATTCGACTACATGAGTCTGCTGAGGGTGAGATTAACGAGGAGCAAATCAAGAATTGGTGCAAAGGAAAGGTAATGGTTCAGCTGGTTTTCCAGTCGAATACTTCAAAAAAAAACAAATTTCTTTCAGATTGCCCACTTCAAAATCCCACGCTATATCCTGTTCAAGAAGGAGCACGAATTCCCACTCACGGTTACTGGAAAAGTGAAAAAATTCGAAATCAGGGAGCAGTCAAAAATCGAACTCGGCCTACAACAGGTCGTTTCTCACTTCCAAGAAATTTGAATTCGTCCACATTAATCGCGTGGCGTACATGTGGACGAGATTTACGTCGTATAAGTGAACGCATGCCCCTCGTGTTGCACGTACAGCTGCTTCATCATATCCGCCACGACGCCATTTGGCTTCTAGTCTATTTAGAACTGGCCATTTATACAGTACAATATGTTATGTAATTGAAAATGAGACCTAGAAGTGTCGCATGAGTCGCGCATCACTTCCGGGCGTGGGGGAGAAGTGGATTGGTTCACTGCCCTGATTCCAAGCTTGTGGATTATGAGCCCGCTGCTCCTAGGCGAATCAGGTGGGGTTGCGCGTCCCGCGTCTCGTCGGCGTGAGCATCCACCGCCGAGCATAATCGCTGTCAGTGGGCGCTCGAAAGAAAAACTGGGAAGATAGTCGGGATCAACCCCTTTGCTGTACCCCCTAGAGTACCATGGAGTATCGAATGGTGCGCGATTTATGGGTCACCTCGGGTACGATAATCGAGTTCACTGATTAAATCTGGTTTTATTTACTCTGAATGAGAGAATTTGAATGAAGCCTATCTCATTCAGGTTGTTGAGGTTATGGTCGCGGCCTTTTGAGAACATACAGTGAACGCGATTCACTTTTTTTCTTCTATTTTCTTTTCTTTTTGTCATTCTCTATCTTTTTGTTGTGAATTGTCAATGTCGTTCACTTCTAGTGCGTGAGACTTGATTTCATTTTATTCTTTCTTTCTTTCTTTTCTCTTTTTTCTTTTGTGGCCTCAAATTGCACATGTATACGTTGTTACGTTGCTCTTTTTCTACCTGTACCTGGAGTTCGTGTACTGTACGGCTGTTGTGAAATCAGCTCTCAAGCATAACAGATCATCATCATCATCATTATCATCACCACCAACGTTATGCTTAATGTTCGTGTGTGTGTATTGCATGTAATTTGCTTTACAATTTTTGTATGGAGTTATGTCCCATTACCGTATATTATATATTATTGCATTTTTATTATTATATTTTGTGTGGCACGCGCATTTCTGCTAGCATGGCTTGATTCAACCGCGATTCGGGTGTGGGTCACATTGCCCCATCGCGGTCGCCGCTCTGAAACTGGGTCATCGCGCATGGCGCCATCCAGCGATCGTGTCAGGACGTTACTTTCATTTTTTGGCTGTTGCCAGCCAAGACTACTTTTCGCAGAGAAGAGGAAGTAATATAGCTTCATCGAATACTGTCAAAATACCGGAGCTGGCAGACGGTTTCCAGTACGATCGCGTGAGGTGATCGTGCGCAGTGACCTGCTTTCGAGAGGGCGACAGTGGGGGCACTTCCTGACTCACACCCAAGCTATTCCAGTGTCGAGTAGTTTGAAGTGGGCGTGGCTTTCCGGCCCAGTCATCAGCTTGGCAGCGTCGGAAGGTCTGAACACATCAAATGTTCGATATCGTAGTGCTTGTAGTAATATCGTAGTGTGTCGTCAATACACAATCAGTTTTCGGAACAAAAGAAAAACGCGCCAAATTCTCTTAGATGAGGGACGATATGGAACGAAAATTGGACGACTAATGTCGATTTCACCGTCCTCGTTCCTCGATCACCAAACAAAAAAAAAATGGAAAATATTCAGATTTCTATGTGTGTTTGATTTCGGTTCTCTGTTTCTTTGCGCCTCCTATTTTTCTTCGTTCTATTGTTTAATGTTTGTATTTCGCGTTACGCGAATTTTTCGGTTTTCGTTTTATTAGACTAATGTCTCCTCACAAACATAGTTCGTTTGTTCTTCAGTTTTTTTAATCTCAAAAAATTCTCACATATATATGTGGGCGTGCGAATGGAAACAGAGCCGTATTCGGATGTGATAGTCATAATTGTTTGTGTTATGTTTCGATTTTTCGATTCACTCACAAATATTAAGGTAGCCTAATAAAGATTCTAAAGGAATTCGTTGATGTCAAGATGGAATCGAGGTCATTGCCGTCCTCTATTCTCCACCTTGTATTGTGTATGCCAGATTTTCCATCGGTTTTTGTCAGGAGTAGCTCTCGTCACTTTTTTTTCGGCAAAGCTTTTGAGTGGAGGGTTCACGGACACTCAATTGCGTTTATAGATGCGCCACGCATTGGGTGTCCATTCAGAAATAAGGAGGGATTTATTCTTCCCTTTGGGTGTGGTACAGTAGGAGCGAAATTGCCGAGTCGCGGCGCGAGAGACGCCGCGTACGAAGGAATGTAGAAGAGTGCAGCAGCGGATAAGAAATACCTGAACGGAGGAACTAACAGAAGAATCATGATTTAAATAATAATGGAATATCGATTGAGCTGTATGAAGAAAACTAGAGCCGTAGTAACGGCGAAGTGAGTGGTCCAAGGCAGCCGCGTGCGGCAAATCGATTGCGCAAAACCGATTCTACAGCCCTTTTCCCTTCTCTTCATATACGTGGGACAAGCTGACGCACATATGTATGTAGATGCCACTGCTGCTAATGAAGTGTTGCTTACAAAATGGGTCAGTTCTGCAGCCATATCAGCGTTCTCTTCCTTTTATTTATTTACAAGCATCGAGAAGGGCATTGTGAAGATTTGTTCCATAATTCGTAGGTGGTTGACTGCCATACTTCACTTTCCCACTTGATATGGGCAACATTCGTTATTGATATTGCATTGGAAATCATCGGGGCACTTCCCATTTACACAGGGACCTGAAAATCAATCAATAATTCAAAGAGATTTTGTTCCAGTTGTCCTATGTGTTTCCTGGGATAACTGTCACTAACCAATGCTGATTCCATAAGCACATCGACAACACACATTGTTACTTCTACATAGGAAGCCAGATGCACAAAGCCCTCCTGCTCGACAGTAGCCAGCCGACGCTTCACGTCCGTCACACAGTGGGTTTGGTTCTGAATAAACCGAAATTATACAGAACGGATTTTTGGTTTCAGTTTCAATCTTCATAACGATTAAAATTTCACGAGTTATTTGGTTGGTAAATCTAAGGAAAAGAGTATGAATCATTCTGTTCTCACTTCATCTACTTATTCATGTAATGATTTCCATTTTTGTTTATTTTTTTATTAATTGACGATTCAATTTTTCCTACATTACAATATGAACCTTACAAATTTTGATTCCTATCAATCTTAGACTACTATTCATATTTAGGACTGCAAGGTGCAGACTAAAGGAATAAATAAACAAATCATTGATTAATTGAAAGCACTTATATTACTGATAACGAGTACGTAAAAATCTTAATTGATAGCGCCTAGATGTGAAGTAAGGTCAAAAGATGGATGCTGTGATAAAATATATAGCTACTCCAATAGTAATAGTATCCTTTGTAAGAGCCGGTATAACTCGGACACTATCTATATGTGGGCGTTGCCTTATCCTTACAAGGTTGCAAACCTCCAAAAGTCTTTCAGGAAAAAACCGCATGAGCGTTTTCCTCTCTTTATAGAAGAGAAGTTTAAATGGTTCCTCTAGACGACGAAAGCAGATACGAGTGAATGAACGTAGTTTATTATATAAAACCCATCGAGCATATCCATTAGTTGTTTGAAGCCCTCTACAAATAACACCTTCAATAAGGTGCATGGCGCATACTGAAGAAACCGTACAGAGTTGAGTTCTCGCGCTTGCACCGGGTGTGCTATACCCTTTGTGAATATAGCATAAGTCAGAAAATTTCCAACTTCTCAAATTTTCAATGGTATGTTATTCGATTATTTCATATGGTTACTTACGTGGGGCCCTTGTCGTTGTGGTAGTCGTCACTGGTGGAAAGTTATTCCTCTGAAATTGAACGGTTTTATTGAGTGAATACAAAATCTGCTCTTCAATGAGTACTGGTCTAGGTAGTAAAGGCAGTTTGTTATGTTGTTGTAATTCTCTAAAAAACTGTGAACCTCTACAACTCGCGGAAGCGGAATGGAATAACTACTATTTACCTAAACTTATTCAAGGGACAACATAAGTTTCTCCCGGAAGAACTCTCCCTAGGATGAACCTATGGCCTCCAAGTATAAACGCGGTACATGGTCGGGTCGAAAAGCGACCGACCTCGACAGGGCTTTATAATTGCTGTAGAGCCTGCTTCACCGACATACAAGCCCAAATGTGGCCGTGTTATGACGGTCTTATTAAGACTACGGTCTTATTAAGACACCACCATACAGAATCGAGCGCTAGGAAGCTGACGAATAGCACGCTCATGTGGAGACAGCCACACGATTAAAGACGCATAATCTCGTACAACCCCTTTCTTACTATTTCTTTAAAGGTTTCTATTTTTTGATAGAAGCCGATTTCTGCACAGTAACATCCTTTTTCACTTGAGGCAGATATCTCACTATTATCCTGAGCTGTGCCTTTGAAAAGAAAAATTTCTTACCCTCGTACAACAACCATTGACACATGCAAGATTGATGTCGATTGCCTGACAGGCCATAGTTGTTCGACACGGCCGTGAACATTGCGTCCCACATGTCTTGCACTGTGTACACGCTAAAATAGTTTCTTTTGGATTTTCAATTTCTCGAAGCCCAGCAGTCGTCAAGTTACAAAATTTTGACAATGAGTGATAACATTGTTAGAAAGCTCTGGAACGTAACTCACGATAGTATGACAGGTACTGGTTGGGCTGTTTACCGCAGAGGTAGTAAATTGTATAAGATGACTGACGCCGATGTCGGGTCTGAAGTTCATTCACGGCTGATTCCTCTGCGGTGACTGTAGCCAGTAACGAAGTGAATAAGAGCAATAACATTCTGTAGGGTGATCCTGAAAATGAAAAGTTTCCATGGTCAATTATAGTTGCTGAGAAGTGAAAACACGCATTTATTTACTAATTTCTAGAGGGTGAAGTTGTTAGAAAACGGTGCAAAATATAGAAAATGACTGACAGTGATTGATGTCTCTCCCACTCCTACCCAACATTCTGAAGTTGTGGGTCGGCACATGCCTCTTCTTTGGAACTAGTGAACTAACCGGGTCACCGCAGATGCGACTTTCCAGGTTAGTCGTGTCGGGACTCCCCATTTCTAACATGTCCAAGGTAGGGGCTATGTCTAACTATTGCGTCGGGCAACCTGGTTCCTGTCCGATGTAATGGCTTATGCCCAACATCTCGTATAAGTGACAGGTTGTATCAGTGCGTGAAGAGAACACGATATTCAATGCGCAAGAAGCCTTGGGGCTGTTAAAAATAACGAATATGATAAAATCAGTTCTGAAGAGAGGCAAGGAGTTGAGTAAATTGCGAGAAATCATAAAAAGTATTTCAGCGCCAGGGGGTACTCTCGGAAATCCCGGTGTTATTTCTGGTCTGTGAATTTGCATCGTCGATTTAATTTCACTAACAATAAACAGTTCAAATCACCATTTACGGCTGATGGATTAGGCACCATAGCTCGAAGAAAGTAGGTAGAAATAAAGGTGAAGTAGTCAGTATCTCATTGGTCAAGGCAAAACTGAACGAACCATCGAAGACACTTGAAATGGGTGAAATGGGTGAGGGGGGAGGGGGTATTAGTATATTTACGTATCATACCCACTGCACTAAATTCAGCTATTCCGTCCTAATTGATACCGGCGTTAACCTAAAAGTCATACGGCCACGTTTCTGAGGGACAAATTTGTAAAAAATTGCGCAGCAAAAGTGGCATTCTAAATATCATGATCAACGCCTTTCTCATTTTACTTCCTTACCAATAAGAAACGGCCACAAATCGTTCATGAGCGACTGACTAGAATGAATCCTATATTATTTGTTTATTTGTCCTAACTAAATGCATAAATGTGAGACCTTACATGAATCTCGAAATAAATAAAAATAGCAATAAATTGAATATATATATATATATATCGATCAGAACGGAACGGGGTAGGTATTTAAGAAAAAGGGTTTCTTCCGTCGTGAAGGCCACGCTGATGTGTGTTTAGTGTTCTCAAAAGAGGTTTAAATAGTAGTCGGGCGTGGTTGAGGCCAAAATCTCGCGTGAACCCGTCAGATCAACAAGCACGGCAACCTCTCGCCCAAACCATTAACCTCAGAGAGCAATCGGAGACCAAGTGAATTGCTCATTGTGGGTGAGTTCGGGCATGTGCCTCCCTGAGCCTAGCTCAGGTAAACATTTGCCAATGATGACAATATCATTGTCGGAGTTGCTCTCTATTGTATCCCTCTTACTATGCAAAATCTTTTGTCGAGAAATCGCTGTCCGACTTGACATGTCGGGCTGCAACAAGTGGGAGCGAAGACTGTTTTCGGGGAGTAGATCCTGAGAGAAATGGGTAGCTCGGACGTGATTGGACCTTGAAGCGGCATGGAGCAACGGTCTCTCTTTGGGCTACGGTCAACGTGTATTCAGGAAGGAAGACTGTAGTGGCAACTTCACAAAGATGGTGTTATTTCCCAATGAGCTGCTCGATCTCGAACATTCGCTCATCAATGCGAACTCCTACTCAAGTTGATCGGGTGACGGTGAATCACCATTCAAATATTGGGGTTATTGCGACTAATCACTGCTGTTTTAAAGAAATTTGCTGCTTTAATACCGTGTCACTTCCGCAATTGCGTGACACTTGGAAATCCGAGCATTGCCGGTCAGATGGCAGAGTTTTCTGAACTTTGAGATGCTGATTCATAAAGGCACTCAATGAACTTTGACATCTAACATAGCAAACACAAGTCGAGCATTTGCAAATACATGAACAGCGCTGGGCTGGATATGATGTACTTCGGCGGTGAATCTATTCGATAGGAGGTATGGAATAATCTTTAAAAAACTATCGTCAAATCACAGCCAGGGTATTGGCAATCCGTACTGATTGTACTGCATTTAGTACTGTCAGACAGATGGTCTACATGTCTGCTTGATTTTTCATAAGCAGCGCTTCTGGGTACCGTTTGGAGTTGGAGCTCTGAAGCTTGATTTATGCATGGGCTCATACGGCCGGCTTGACCCCGGCATCGGATTTTGAGTGATATGGAATCGAGACCACACATTGGAAAAGCTCCTGCACTACGCATACTCTTGCAATTCTGTTTTCATGTAGGTGTAGCTGTTTCATGGGGGATGAGGTCTTTGGCTTGGCAAGTAATCATCCCTGGGTGATTTGTAGGCTTGTTGGCCTGACCGGATTGATATCCGTTCCCTTATTCGACACATTCCCATTACGATGACTCATCGCAGGTCCCATTTACCCTACCCACGAACTTTGAGCCTTCTTCAGTGCTACTATCTCGCATCGTTGAGTAGAAAAGCTTACAACGAGTGGTCAGTCGACAGGCTCGCTGAGCAAAGCGCTCGACCATCGGATCCGATTTCCATGAACAGCTCTCAATGGGTAAAATGAGGAATCCTTTTACATATTTGGAATTTCGACTAATCTGAAGCTCATAATTAATCGGCGGCATTAGGGACTGAAATAATCATGGAAAATTGGTTTACCCCATTCTTACTGTTAGGATTTGACCACAGAGGCTTTACATGATGCATTTCTAATGAAATTTGCTCTGAAATCTCTGATTGCGGGCTTAGGAGGGATTTTCAGGCGGAAGTTTTGGAAATAGGGCATAGTTGGTTGTTTAGTTCGACTGCTGAGCGAGCCGTTGATATCACACACCTTTCAGGAACGCGTCATATGTAAGGTGCTGATACGAGACGGTTTCAAGAAGTATTGGCTGCCATAGTGGTATCTCTTGAATTGGGTTGAAGTCGATTCCGAACGTCTTCACACCCGGCGAGAAAATGGAAGTGCAGTGCGCATTCCGGAGCTGAAATAGTAGAAAAAAAATAGCAAGATGCGTATTACCACACACTATTTTCGGTTGTATAAGCTGTCCATTGGTTTTATACTCAACTTTTGATAACTTTCGTTTTCATAGAAGCTTTAGAAGAATGAAATTCCCAAGCCACGAATTGGCTCTGCTTACTCACTTGTTGTTTACGAACCACATGGGGCGTATTTATCTTAAGGATTGGTTGGCGTTTTCAACAACATGTCACTCTTGCTCGAAGAAATGACATGACTCACAGAGTAAGCCTCAAATACGGTGAAATCCTCTTTTCTGGATACTTTGACCCCGACGATCCCATGAACTCTGCTAAAATCGGGTCGAAAAACGGTTGAGGCAGGCGTAGTGAGAGCCCAAATACCGACCTAGCCGACGTGCCCATCCACAAGTGGACGAGTTATCACAGCGTTGTAGAGGCTATAAAGGTTGTACCATTCGTACCGGGACGCACACGTTGCACGCAAGCAGCTTACTGTAGCCAGCTGTCCGCAGTGGCTCATACATTTGGATAGCTCGTCCAATTACCCGTTCCATGTAACTTTTTTCGTCACATTCTTCCAACTCCTAATCTTTCCATATGCAGCCTCATATTTTCTAAAAACGCCGATTTCGCCGTTTCTTCTCCTTTCTTGCATTATTCTGGGCCACCCTTCCATTACATGACTAAAAGCAGATGCCCCGAAGCAGATGCGTCAAAGTAATACCCTACGGCTTGCTGAGTAGTCAGAATGATGCCTGTGATTCGCAGTTTTTTACCGGGTGAACAATTCCAAGGTGCCGCTGCCTATCGAGATTTGCGCAAGGTGCTCTTCATAGAAACCCCTCCCAGTCGTCAAGCTCCGCCCCTGGAGCTCTAATAGTCGCGACTGTCCATTTTCTGTTTCCAAGCCTATGATAGCTTGTTACTCTCCTAGTGTACCGTGGTATATTACGTCTACACTTCCCAAACTTCACTTTAAACGGGCCAATCAGGAAAAATAAAATTATTTTGACAAATTTAAGCCTTATGGTGACTGAGACATAGTAGACAACGAGATTAGATCAATGGAGTTAACAATAAATGACGGTTCGACTCACAATGGCAATCTTGAATCGTTCCCTTGTGTTCGAAAAGAACTAATATTCCAGTACAGTCTGGGAAGCTAATATTTATTCATTTATTTACTTATTTATTAAGTTAAAGTGGAAATTGAAAAATAGAGTTTGCAAGTCGTCCATAATGTGGAAGACTTCAGCTCTATGTGAAGAAGATTTTCCAATTGAAGCGAATCAGTCCGCTTCGATTTTATCGATCAGTACATAAATAGGAGACACCGCTGTGTACTACTGTAGTCGTAGTCGTGACGTTAACCACTTGGATAACACAAATTGCCCTTTCCGCATTCAAATCCATCATTACAGCCACCATTGACACAGACTGCTAGGCCTTGTCCCTGTTTAACCTAAAATATCTGACTCAAGAACTCTTTATAATATATACCGAGCAGAACCTGCCAAAAAAGTGTTCGAGAACATCAATTTTCTTTGTTTGAAATTCAAGTGTACGTAATATATTTTTTATTAGTTTATAGTGTACAGAATTTGCATGTTATTATTTCTTTATTCGAATTATCTACTCGCATTGATGTATTGTTCGATTTTTGGTCTATTATTCACCGAATTTTCACAGAACCGGCTTTCAAACAGGGGTCAGGACACGTCAATCCGCTGCTTTCTAATATAAGCGAGTCTTTTAAATATGCTATCAAACTCAGGATCAGTTCCCTCTGGAAGGATTCAATCCCAGTGCCTGAGAAGTGAATACAGATAGTGCAGTGCTTCTGGCCATTGCGCTCCTACAGCATTACCCGCACTGGCCCTAAGCTTGTCTCAAATGATCTCTCCGTGTTTCGGCGGAATCACATTTTTGCAAAATTTCATCAGACAAACAGCCCTGTTTTTCGCTGCCTTCAAAATTCATTTCTAGTCATGAGTTGTTACCTTCAAGGGCCTTCAGCTTACCTCGGTAGGGCAGCAGTTCAGTGAGGCCGCACAGCCGTACCCAACTGGGCATTCGGAGTCTCTACCCGATGGGCAAGTTCCTGAAATTGTCGGTTAAATTCTCACTTGGAACCAAAAATATTCGAGGCATCCTGCGGTCATACCCGCACTGGCTCCAACGGCACATCGGCAGCATACGTTTCCGGCCACGCAAAGATGTCCAGATGGACATGTGCCGCTGCCTGCGCAAGAGCCACCAGCCGGTTCGTTACCACCACACATGAGTACTGAAATAGTATGCAAAATTGGACTTACTTTGTGATTTGTCGACAGAACAAACTTTGGCTGAAGTTGAAGCTTGTAACGAGGTGGATTTGACTTTGCAGGGTATTATATGCAGGAGGATGATCTTCAGGGGGTATTTACAAAGACTTGGCCTTGAATCGCACTAGTGGCTGCTTTCAGACTTCAAAGACCAACCAACCGACGGCGCTCGCTGGCCACGTGGGGACAACACTGGCCATACGAACGCAACCTGTCCGATGCTGTAACCACGTGGCCGTCGATCAGTCGGTCGGTCTTGAAATCTGAAAGCAGCCAGTGACACTCATTAGGCCGACTTCCTCGTACAAATTTTGCGTGTGAATCGAGACACACGATCTCAGAAATCTCGTCGAGCTGAATTGCCTTGCTTACCTTTCCTTCGACTACTCGTGTAAGGACGTTCATCTTCTATCTGTAATAGAGAGCAAGGGTCCTGTCGCGAATTACCTGAAATCGCTGCAGCACCGGATCAGACGGGGAGATGCGCGTCTTGACCCGGACACATGAGCCTATCTCTTTAATGCTGCGTTCCGTAAGCTTCTAACTACATGCTATTGGCGCACATACGGCATCAAGAAATTAGGTGATTTCATTCAATTCGGGGTAATCGACACAGGGCTGAGGGTAAAGAGCAAAGAGAGAAGGCTAAGAAGCTGTGTAATTGTGAGCGGATTGGATTTCCACAAAAAGGCAGGTCCGATGAATTCCGTTTTTTTTCCTAGCACCTCAATATTGTTAATAAAAGTTTCCGGCAGACTTTTTATCGTGAACATCTCTTTGAGTGATTATTGGTTGCGATACAACTACAGACTAACTGTAGACTTTTTATTTGAATCAGAAAAATTATCATTTAGATTCGACCTCCGTTACTGATGGTACCGGTGAATGCCGCTGGTACTGGACTTCGTCGTACACTACTTGAGATAACGACTGGACCGGGTCCAACCTGAAAAGAGAGTTACTGTATTGTGGACCATTCAACACCGTTCAATTACTGTAGGTTCTTTCTTTTTATAGTCATTGTGGTCGCTTATTTTGGAAGAGAGACATTCCCAAAACAGTATCATGGGGAAGCCTTAACAGCTCGTCGAGCACAGCTCATCAAGAGCGTGCAGAATCGTTAAAATGCCGCGTGCGGACGCGTTGCAACTCTCATAAGCGCACTGAACTACCGTGCCATATCCTTTCGGTTTACTAATCCTGATCTAGTGCAAGTTTTTTGTTATCTAAAACAAAAAACTATCAAAACAAATATAACTAGATTGTAAAGCAACGATTGTCAGCTCCATAGGCCCAAGATCAAATATTTAATTGTTGTAAGATGTTTCCATCAAGACTATTTGAAGGGAACAGGTCACTGAACTGACCTGGGTTAGTGGATTTGTGTTGTAAACGCCGTTTCCAATAACGTTGGCTGCATACGGATTGTAGTAGCCGTTATTGTTATATCCAGAATAAATCACACTTGGCCAATTGCTGACTCCACCGCCACAGCATGAACTTGCACAAGGGCTGTACTGACCGCTGCCGATGATTCTGGCAACGTACTGCCTGAAAGTGTTCGATGTATACTACTTGGCTTTTGTTACCTGAATGTTCATTATTTACACATCTGTTATTTAATATTAGGTTGTCGGAAAAGTATTTGCGCCTTTTGCAATTTTTTTTTGAATTTATTTTTTTCCTTCACAAAAACTAACAATTAACAAATATATGCACCATCATTATCGACAAGGTATTGCCATTCATCAAGCAACTTGTGGTTCCTGCTTGCGTAGAATTCCTGAGGTTTCGAGGAGGAAAACTCGTCAATGTACGTCTCGAGCTGATTCACATAATCGAACTTCTTATTTTTCGGATGGTCCGACAGCGACAGGAGCAGATGACAATCTGTTGGAGTTAGGTCTGGTGAATACGGTGGGTGGACCAAAACTTGCCATCTCAGGCATTGAAGCTTCTTCTGGGTCTCCTTCGAAAAGTGTCGGCGAGCACTGTCTTGGAGAAAATAGACTTTCCCGAGTTTCTCTCCTAAAACTGCGGCAATCCGGTCCACAGAGCACACTGGGCTTCAGTGCTGACAGTGGAGTTTGGTGGTAGAAAGTCCCAGTGAACGATCCTGTTGAACGGCTTCAAACGCTTGGCATTGCCTCCTGATGTAGGAATTTTGGATTGGAGGACGGGATTCCATGCTCTACGCATCTAAGCCACTGGCGCTTCCTCATGCGGTTTAAGTAGGGAACACACTTCTCGTCGCCAGTGATTAAGTCTTCCAGCCACGCGAAGATGCCTCGGAAAGTCATCAAGTTTAGGCATGAATCCCTCTTCGTTTGGAGGTCGTGACCACCCAGATCAAAACTTATCCATATCTCCGAATCTCCATGTCTTTCCAAGGCGATGCAAATGGACAGCTGTTGTGTCGTGATGGCTATGTGCTCCTGTTTCAGCTGATGGGTACTAGTCCTGGAATCTTCTTCAACCAGCTTCAGGAGATAGTCATCATTGAGCTCAGCTAGTCTCCTAGATCGTGGTTTTTCGGTCCAGTCAAAGTGGCCATTTTTGAACTTTTTGTACCAACTACTTGATGTGCTATTAGAGACAATGAATGGTCCTATCGCATCGCATATTCCCCCTGTCGCTCAATTTGGATTAACGTTTTTTTCTGAACTCATAAAGCAAAGGCAGTTTGACTCGCTTTGGGTCGAGAGCGATTCTTGCAGCCATAACCGTTGCGAAATGCTACGGCAGATATGGTGTGGAGAGCGCATTGACCTGCACTTACACATATTCCGCAGTGAAGGTTCTAGAGCAATCCCCAAAGATTTCACAATATGGAAACCAAAATGCGCAAATACTTTTCCGACAACCTAATAATTTCATTTTTTACTGCCAGCTGCAGAAGTTTCTGGCAACATGCTGGCTAAAGGTGTATCTAGGCTGAAGGATAAGGCCTGTGGGCGTTAATCAACCCCGTCTGAGAGACTCACTCCGTATTCGACTTCTATTCGGAATCGTAGTGGCGTATTGAATGCGTATGTAGCCTATACAATGACTTGCGGTTACCAGCCGATGTACAAGTCAGGGCTTTTATGCCTAAGACGAGTCTGGTACCCGGGGTGAGATGAAAGGCTTAGTTTACGTAGGCGAGTATCGATATAGGATTCGATACCCGAACCGTAAGTGTGTGGTAGCGAGCCACTTGCCCCTACCGCCCTTCGTGTTGATGTATGTAATATAGTTGGATTCTTATCGGTCATATAGGTACTCATATGGCTTGTACTACGTTCACCAACTTTACCACATCCTAAACACTGTTCACATAGGCGTCGGAGGGTTGCACAATTCTCTTGGTCGGGGTCGAACCTGGGAAGCAGCGACTTTCAAGTTCGTTGGAACTGAACTATGGAAGGGTCCCAGCTATCTTCAGGAGGGACCAGTGTTGGCTAGAGTAAATCGAAAACGTCAACTGACCCATTCGCGTACTGATTGCAGTTGATGTTACTGCAAGGTGTTTGACAGTTTGATGGTGAAGAATAGAAAGTGTTTGGCAAAATAATCGAGCTGCTGCCTCCACAATTTGAACCGCAACCGCTGTAAGAAGTACCGCATCCTGAAATAAGAGACTTTGTCGAGGCTGGAATAGGCTGCCTATGGCAAAGACTAACTTCTAGAACTGAATGATAACTGGAACTGGAAATATCACTGCAGTATGGCTGTCAGAATAGCTGTATCTCTAAGATGAAGGCTGTGTGCATAGTTCGGTCTACGGTTTGGGATGACTGCAGAAGATCAGGTATCAATGGGGTGTGAGCAAGTTGATTTTGCAGTATCAAAAATTGTACACCCACTAGAGCAGGGTCTCTAGGTGGGATCGCCTATAGGTTGGTCGCCGAAATTCACGACGAAAGCGGCTTCCTTAAGTTGGTATCATTTTTCCGTCACACGTGACGCTTTATCCCAGTTCATGGGTATAGGAGCTGAATCCACCTAGGCCATGCCCTTTTCTCGAGTAGAGCCAACGCAATTGGAGAACCTCTTCTTCTAGCTCCTCTTATGAGCTCTTATGGGCCGATGGCAGCGTCAAGTGTATTGGATGAAAAAATGCATGAAAAAATCTACAAAGTATTGACACAAGCTGACTCAGATTTTGCAAAGAAATGGTTTGAGCAAAGTATCAAAGTCCGAGTTTGCTCTGTAATTTTTTTGGTGGGGGAAACCGATTCCACTCCTTCTTTACGGAATTCGGAATTATCCCGCATCCGACTCTCATTAAAATTGTATTGGCGGTTTGAATGCGTATGCAGCCCTTGCAATGAATTAGGCTGGCCAGCCCATGGAAAGTTACCCCGTTAGACGAGTCTGGTACCGATTGACCGGCTACAGATGGATGGAAGATTTGGTTGGTCCGAGCTCCGATCCGGAGATTGCCGCTACACCTCCGCCCACTTCAAGAAATCATCTTATATGGTCGTAGTGATATCTGTCCTCGACAACTTTGCCGCACTTATGGCGTATTTCGAATTCGAATACCCTGCCCCCTCTTTTCAATTAAATTTTTTAATCCTACCACAGTTTGATTGAAAAATCTCATTACGAAGGAAACTGACCATTCGATGTACCACCACATAAATAGTATCCAAGTGATTGACGTTTCGATCTTGGGACAACTTCTGCTGCAATCGCACCTACAAGCGCTAGGACCACGAATTTGTACGTAAACATCTGAAATTATTCAAATAATCAGAGCAAAATGCGTAAAAACAATTATTCGGTGACTATAGCTGAAGAAGAAAGGTAACCAAGTTGACGCCAAAGTTGAGCTGAAAAGTTGGATCAATAAGATTGCCTAAGAATTGATAGTTGGCGATTGCTGCCTTACTAGTAGTGCCCCCACCCCATGGAGTACATCTGATCGCTCCAATCGGCGATCAGGTGTACCCCATGAGCTGAAGACGCTACCTACTACTAAAGCAGCAGTCGCCAACTAGCGGGACAGGTATCTCCCCCTCCTTTCTCCACCTCCATCTGTTGAACCATACTTTTGGAGCAAACATTTTTTATGTTTCTTGATGTATCTCGAGTGCCTTTGCAACAAAAACTGCCTTATACGATTGGGGCTCCCAGGCAAGTTAAAAGTGACTTCCAAGACTGTACGGATGTGATTAGTTCGAGGTTACCAGGCAGGGGAGATACACTTATAGTGGGTCCAATGTGATGATGTTTCTGATGGGCCAGTGTCTGCTCCAAAGAAGGAAGAAACACTAATATTCATGTTGTAATGAGGTGAATCAAAAGTGGAACCTTCAGTGTTATGCCAATGGGATGCGCGAACATTCGCTTCCAATTCGAGAGGAGCATTCGTAGGGAATTCTAAAATGTTTTGTGGGATGACCTCGGAGGGCGTTGAGCCCAGTTGACCCAAGAAGGCTTTGACCAAACGGTCCGAGAGTTGCAGTGTACTAGATAGATTTGAGAGGAAAGCAGGCGGGATTTCAAGCGGCGGAAGGAAGTGTCGCGGAAGTGGTCTGAAAGTCCTATAGCCACGATTTTTATAGTGTGGTACGTTCTCACGATCTCGCTTCGTCTACAAACACAACGCTTGGAACTCCGGTTGGCCTGGATCAGGTGGCATACTCAGCGCGCACGCTCCCACATGGAAAGGGAGTGCTATCACCTATGTGTAAACAATCTGATAGGAACGTCGAAAATGCTTCACAGTCCGAAAAACTGGACATGACCATCGGTTCCACACGTAGGCAGGAAATTCCTAGAGCCAACAAAGTGCAGCAGGGCAGAATTGGAATTTTGCGGAAAAAGGAAGATAGGATGGGGAGGAGGGATGCTCAGTTATCACTAAATCGGTTGAGAATCCAGTCAGAGTAACCAAAACAGGCATGCCCACGGTCGAAATAAATAAGTAAAATTAATAAATATAAATAAGTAAATAGTCAATGACTAGTACATAGAAATCTATGGAGTTAGAGTGGGTGTGTAGTAGTATCAAAGTGGAAACGACTCTGACGCTGTCTTGCATAGGCGGAACACTCTTTTGTAAGTATGCACAATTTTGGGTGAAAGGTAATTGCGTGGCGCATATAGAACTAGTCCTTTCTAAGCCCCTCAATCATTTTTGAAGTCGCCGGAGCAGCCCAGAAATTGTTTTGAATGCTGGTCGGGTCTTGTTAGTAAACAATGTAAATAGTTGTTGATGGATATCGATGCTGTTTCAGGGAATTCCCGCTCTCCCAACGCGACGGCGATCCTTGGGTAGTTGTCTTTCGATGCCGCTTGTTTTAGATAGTTTGTAGTCAGATGCCGTTGAGGGCTTCCATTGCCATCACGCAGAGGCTTCGTTTTCATGGTATAGAACTGATTCCAGTGCCTCCCTCTCTCATCAGCACTATTTCCTATTACTGTAATTCTGGATTCGGAATCAGAGCAAAGTTTTTCCCAGTTTCCCACCACAAGAATGGTTCGCTACCGTTGCCATCTTAGAAGTTAGGTCTAGAAGCAGTTATCTATTCAGTTTGATCTGAAGGTTGACTCGAAACACAAAACTCTCAGCTTTTTCCACTTTGTTGTATAGTTCTCGAATGAGCTCTTGAGAGAGCTGCATATCAATAGAAATTTTAGAATCGCTTCGGATTCTAGTATTCCATTTGTCACAAAAGTTCCAGCTCTCCTCTGTTGGCTTTTCTTCTGATAGGTTTTACATGATTCATCACTACGGTCAACCTCATCCTTCGGACTATCTCAATACAATGTTTGCTTTCAACGGGGATGGCATTCATACTTTACGTTATCCTTTTGTAATCACATAGGAAACGTGAGCTTTTCTCGAAACTTTGTTTACAAAATAGTTTTACTTATTTGCTTAGCTATCTAGCTATTTGTCTTTTTATTTATTTGTTTAAAAAGTGCGTACGAGCGATTGCAAGTACAGAGCGAAAAGAAGACCAGTTGGCAGTAAACGGGAAGAGCTTCGACTAGTCATCTTGGGTGATCTTATCCGCTTCATAGTTTTTGAGAGATAGTAGAAGATAACAGCCATACTCAGGTCAAGGGAGTCGACTGTGGACTGCTTATCAGTGGGACCTTAGACACGCGGTTCAGGGTAGAGAATATTACTGTAATGTCCCACTGGGGCCATCTGTGGTATACAAGGATAGGTCTGGGTCCTTGATGGATTGAAAAATAACCTAGATAGGGCTATAAAGCTCGAATGTTGTCTCCACCGTGTACCACGTGCAAAGGTGGCCGTGTTTAAACGGCTTTTTAGGCACCATTTGCAGTGGAGCACATATGTCGTAAGTCTGAGCTGATCGTCCCGAACATTGACCCATGTCGAGTGTCGAGGGCAACCTAGCTCAAGAGGCATAATCGAATCGACAGTTAAAAATAGTGCGAAGGCGGTGAAGAAAAGTTAAAAATTGGCGTATTTCCAAGGTATTAGGTTTCTAAAAGTGGCAAAAATAGGAGATGGGCGAGAATTCAACGACGAAAGCGGCATGGAAAGGATTTTTGGTTAAGTTGTCAATGTGTGTCAGTACAGACAGTTGGATAGGGTAAACCAAAAATGCCAGAAATTCCTGCCGTCATGCGTCACGACTATTCTGGTGACCTCTCAGACGCTCAAAATTTATTTATTTATTTATTTATTTATTGAAGACGTTGCATAAGGCAAACGTGGGAGACAATTGCTATAACTAACAACATAACGTAACATAGTTATAAGACGAGAGCTTTTTTTTTAGATAAGAGCTTGAAAAGTGCAAACATGGGAGTGGTGAATGCCACATTTGATATGAGAGATATAAAAGTAGTACCGGCACGGCAAGTAAAGCTGTAACGTCTAATGTTAGTTTTCGGCGTTGCATATGAAATTTTCACAAGTCCATCTGTGGTTCTAGATTCTAACTTTGCATGATATTTGGATGCATCGATCCTAGCAATACCTGAAAACAATCATAAACCTTCTTACGAGAGCATAAACAATGCAATTGTAAACTTTTATCCCTTGAGTTTCGTCGAGGCACCTGCGCGTAAGTAGCGTCACCAGACCTAACAAGGAGCCTTCGAGTGAAATTATTTTGGATTTTTCAATCAACTGAATGACCTTTATCTTATATGAGCAGAAAACAGATGTACCGCATCCAGCTATGGGACGTACAATACCCACCCTAAATGTTCAAAAAAACACGAATCGTTTTTTTCTCTGTAACTAGGTTGATTTACAATTTTTTATATAGTATGCTATATGGTTGAAGTCAACCCCTCGAGCTCAATGACATGGTTTATCTGAAATTTTTGAAAGTTCGATTTTGAGCCCCCCATCCATCAAAGTTC
>UZAF01017443.1:13145-37064 GCA_900617895.1 Haemonchus placei
GAGGAAACAGCAAATGGGAAGTTGTACTAAAGTAAGAGATGGTGCTCGGTGTGTGTCATTAGGTCAGGACCCGCTGCTGCACACATTTGCAGCGGGCTGCACTTGGGACATTCGTGCTACAAAAAAAAACTTGACAGAGTGGGTCGTTCGCGTCACAAAGTTTGTCACGGAGTTTGCCATCAACCGGCCCGAGAACATCCAGACGATAGAATGGACCCAATTCTACTAGTACGCAAAGTAGACCGACTATAAACTGATCGGTAAGCCAGTACAAGGCACTCACAACGTATGCATGCAGACGTGTACGATTCTAAGAAAAATGCGTGCACAATGGGGGCGCAGAATGATTATCGATTGATTGAACTTGGTCCTTATAACCGCACAGCTCATCTCGTGCATAAAGTTAGTGAAGTTTTATGGAAACTTGAAACATGGGGACTTCCTAACATAAATACTAGTAACAGATGGTCAATGACAAGATGATTACAGCTTAAAGACGACTAGTCTTCGATGTTATAGCCACGAATGGCATTCTAATTGGTACGACTTATAACAGCTCCCAAGCCACCGCTAGACGATCTCTGTGATTACTGGTTATGATGTTTGATCACTACCATAAGAATGCTAAAATTAACTCGCAAAAATGAGTGTCCACAAGCTTAAAACGACGCCGTCATTGAACGACTGGCTAACTAGTAATTGAAGAGTAAGCCTAACCTCAGATGGATTTGACAGGCAGGAACTCGATGTCGTCAATGCACCATCACCACTGAATGTCTTGTCATTGTAGTAAGTTTTGATGCTGATCTGGAACAGGACGAGTTTACTATTTATTTAATAGTAAATAGAAAAGTAAAGCAGTAAGCCTTCATCTATAAGTACCTTGTTCTGAGGAAAACTCTTTCTTTCGCCTCGCTTTGGACTCAACAGAAAAAATCCGCCCTCATTAACCTGCAACGGGAAAACCCATTAATTACCTAACTCATTTGAGTGACCAGTAAACACTTACGACAACTTCATCCATCGTCATGTTCTCATCAATATAATAGCCATCGTTCTGGAATTTATGTCATTAAATTGACAGCGAGAACCGAAATGACGTCAACTTGGCGCAATGTGTGCAACGGGCACATGCGCGCGAAAATTTCGCATTCAAAAATTGACGACTCGTTACTTACCGCTTCTCTGGCCTTTTTCATGAGCCGTTTCACCGGAAACGTCATACATCCGAGCATTCGCATCCGCCTGACAAATATTAACAGTCACGAATGGTATTTGTTCAATTATTCAAACTGTTTTGAGAGACCATTCAGAACGGTTATTTTTAGCATGGTCACTGATATGCTGAGCTGTAGTCGGTTTATGATAAGCGCCCAGCGCTAAAGTCGTATAATTTTAGGTCAATGAACGTACTGTTG
The DNA here is from genome assembly GCA_900617895.1 of Haemonchus placei. Taxonomy (NCBI): domain Eukaryota; kingdom Metazoa; phylum Nematoda; class Chromadorea; order Rhabditida; family Trichostrongylidae; genus Haemonchus; species Haemonchus placei. The sequence continues at coordinate 14,564 of UZAF01017443.1, forward strand.
ATGATTGTCCGCTTTCAACTTGTAGACGCTTATTGTCAACAGATCACGAAAGTAGTTGTCATCATCGATATAACTAAAACAGTAATTGTTAAGTAATGGCAAACACAAAAAAGGCAATTCGCTCAGAAGTTCTGTACAAATCATTTCAAGGACACTCGTATCAAATATAGGTGGAGCCGACGGAAAACTCCCGCGCGTGATTCGCGTAAAGCGCGCAGGGTATCGATTACTTGATCTGCGTCTCTGACGCCCACTCTGTCTGGCTGCGCTCAAGCCTGTCCGAGTTTGTTCGAATGCCATAATACTATATACTGATTTTTGCAGCCGAAAAAAGCTTGGTACTAATGAAATTAGCGACCTTTGCAATGCTCGAATGAATTCGGCGATGGCGCGGCGAGATAAGATTCAAAATGCTGACTGCAGTTAATCAACAAACAAAGACTAGGGAATTGCGGAACCCAAAGAGCTCGGGCTGGACAGACGGAAATGAATTCAGGACAAGAGCCGAATAAACCGGCCTTTCATTCTCATTAGTTGCTGGCCAGTGAATTGAGGGACATACGAGTTGATACCACACTGCTATCGTCTTACATAAATAGCCCTACACATTCGGCGTGGTCATAAAACGAGTTCACTGCAAACGTTAAAATCAGCTCTACACACGTCAGTTAAGTGGGCGGAATTCAAACACTGAAGTAATTTCCAAACAGACTCGGAGAACTCGAAGGTCCACTTCGCATCGGGAAAATTTTCAAAATCTCACAATGTGAACTTCTCGTTGAAAGCTGGTCGATTTGTGGCCATCCAATTGCGAGTTTTGTAGGATTGAATTTTCTCACGATAATGCCTTTTACGACTGTTTCCACATCGCCGTCTCATTTCCACCTGAAAAATCGAAGCATTCCCAGTTCGAGTGCCTGGTATACTGGTATATAAACAACAGCGACGCCCGTGAAATGTGCCGCAAGGCGCTGTGATTGGTCACGCCAGGAGTCCACCAATAAGAAGTGCGATATGCACGCGCTTCTTACTGTAGGACTCCTGACGCCACCATCACACGTTCCCACGTCAGGCACTCGGACTTGAAGCAATTTTATATATCCTTACTCGAACGTACGAAGAAATCTGTGGTTGATATGGATCTTGGAAATAGACACCCTCATTGATGGTGACATTCAGTTGGTTGCCACATAGTGTCATGCTCAAGAACAAAATTCCTGCAAAAACATTCTCGGTCACAGCATTCGTCATCGATAAAAATTTATCTTCGAGAGTAGTTTACTGGACCGGGGTAAACACACAAAGTCAGCTATTCATGCTTCATGAGTGGGAGGAAAGGCATGCAAGCAATGCAGCAGCATTTGGAGGCCACCTCTCAAATTAACGGAAATTACAAAGCAAAAAAAGTATATCATAGTTGGCTAGATCTAGAAAATTAGAAAGCTTTTTTGTTGGGGAATACGAATGCTCTAGGGGTTTGGTTCCAATCCGTTTCGATAATCTGCCAAAAAAGATTTTTGAAACCAAGGGCCCTACAAGTAAAGTTATTAGAAATGCCTACTGATCATTACGGAATTCAATTTCAAAGTATAATTGCTTTGTTCAAACTGTACTTGCACAAATAGAATGAACTAAACTGTATTCAAAGGCATTCGCTTAAGCAAAGGAAAAGAAAAGGTGGAGAGGCATGGTGTAGTGACAAATGGCGCCGCTACCCCACGCGTGGTGCAGGGATCGAGTTCTTGATGGAGTCCCACCCGAATCCGGCAAGCCTTCCATCACTCCAGTACCGGATTCTGGGTATTAGACATCATCTAAGAAGGTCTCCTCCCTGGAGGTTTGCTTCCGCATGCCAGTATGCAAGCTTACCTAGGCTTCAGGTATGCCATTGACCCGACTGGAATTCGGCTATGTGGCGCATCCAGGGAAAAGAATGTTCAACATGGAGTGTTGAAGAAACTCACAGAATTTGTTGATATTGATTACTGTATAAGATACAATATCGATTGAGGTAGTGGCGGTCCCCCAAGTTCCCCCCTACCGACAGTAACCGCAATTGTGATTCATCTCGATGAACCTAATGACCTATGATTAACAGCCTTGGCCGATTTTACTTGGAAACTTGTTACAACTTTGTCATATACCTTCACTGCCGACATTTTTCGCTACTCCAGTGGGTAAACCAAAATTTTCTGGACGATAGAACATTGGCTTCACATTCTCGACCTGAGAGCGTGATGATATCGGAAATTCACACGAATCCTGCAATTACAAAAGGGTATTACTAGTTATGGATGAACACAAAAGCGGTACCAAACAACACAACAACAACAACAACAACAACAAACGTACTTCGCCGTAGTAACTGCTGGGTCGAGAGGTTCCCTCAATAATCTGATTATAACTGTACATGGGAATACGACCGGCGACGGATGTGCGAGGAGTAGAACTGACGAATTTTGGGACATGATGAGGATTCGTTTTTGGTAGGGAAGATACAAATGGCTGGAAATTTGAATTCGAGTGGTTCTGAAGAGTTCAAAGTACTGGTATTGTGCACAACTGATTAGCGCAGGATTCAAAGACGTCCTGACCTGGAACGATGTGGTCGTTGATGTTTGCTGTGGTCGCCAGTCTCTTTGTAGCCGTAAAGACGGCACAGTTGGTGGCTCGTCGATCGAATCGCCGATAACAGGTGATAATTCCTAGAAAGCCGTGGCTTTTTCTATGGCGTCATCCTAGGGTACAATTACCAATTAGCCTACTTGAGGTATGGTGAAAACTGGTGGGACACGATGTCTGGTTGATTTCTGTACAGGAGTATACAGGTCAGACAGATCATCTTCTTCATTTGTTGACTCCAGCAAAGATGAGAAGTTCGACGGTATCGTCGATAACGAACTGCTATCGGTTGGTTTCAGATGCCCGCGCGGTGGCATACCGTATTGCGACTTTCGGAGCAGCCTAAAAATTATTTATCAGCTTTATCCGAAGAATTTGAATCTTTTCTATTCTTAGCAAGCTTTGGGTTAGTGCACAGAAGTTTCTAAACTCGAACGACTTTGTTTTTGTCAAGTTGTAGTGTAATGAATGAGGGCATAAGGTCCGAAAGGGGCAGGATTGGGTACAAGTCACGTCGGACAGAAGTCACCCAAACTTGCGGTTATAACTATAAACGCTGGGCATAACTACGAACGTTGCTCTAGTTAAACTGTAGCTTTTCATTACTAAGTAAACTACAGTCCTCCAAAACTAAAAAGTTGACTTACTTGCGGCTATAACTATAAACGCTGGGCATAACTACGAAAGTTGCTCTAGTTAAACTGTAGCTTTTCATTACTAAGTAAACTACAGTCCTCCAAAACTAAAAAGTTGACTTGAGACTGAAATTTTGCAGGAATTTTTCATAACATGTTAGAGTCCGACTGAGCCACGATTCGTTGAGTTAAAAGAATTCGGAATATAACTGATGAACATGGAATAAAGGCTTGACTTGGCAAAATTCAAGTAAATTATTGCCTAATACAAATAATCATTAAAGATGGTATGATTTAAATTAAATTCAAGTGCATGGCCTACCCCGTTACACAGACATCGGCGTGTAATTTTGTATTGGTGCGTAGGATATTCCTTATTGGAGGATTTCTGGGAGGACCAATCACAAGTGCTCATTGCGCGTCTAAGACGTCATTGCGCGAAAATCCATGTAGATACTTGGGGGGACTTTATACTCGAAAGAATCAGAGTAGCAAATTATTCCCTTCTGCAGCTAATTATTTTATTACTCCCCCTGACGAGAATTGTAAAATAACAATAATTTATGGTTACCAGTAAATCATGTAGTATAATGATCACTTGCGTTCACCGAGGAGTCAAAGTGACCTGGATGATACGGTTTCACATGAGGCTGAGATAACAATAGCCGCTCAACCTCACACCCTCTTAGTAACGAAGCCCACTTGTGGGATGACCGTTGAGTGGCGGTTTCCCAAGGCTTTTGGCGGTCAAATCAAAATGAAATACTTACTGCTTACAATTTAAGCTCCCTAGTAATCACTGGGAACCTCTGTAACAGTAGCAAACTAGTACCTCTTATCCCTGAGCCATTTATCGTCCGTTCTTGCTTTCGGGAGTTGAAAACGTGGAAGAGATGGTGAATTGTCCGAACTACTATCGGAATCGGATTCTGAACAGATTACTTGTTAAGCTCAGAGGTACTGTAACTAAAAAGTATAAGCGAATTACAGTATACAGGTTGAAAGCATAAATTTACCTGAATATGAATAACGCTCATCTTCATACTTCATTGTATAGCGCTGAAAGCCCTCAGGTCGGGCCATTACAGAAATTTGAACTGAAAAGTAACAAATAGAAGGATACGGTAGAAAAATAAATAAATAAACATGACCACGATAGAAGAATAGTACGACCAGCACCACAATGAGCACGTACCCAATCAATCAACATATCAAGTGGGTCAGTAAGTGTGAGTGTGTGTGGGTAAGGCACGTCATTCATTTCACCGTGGGTGGTCCATGACTACCTTCGCCCAAATCCCATGAGGTGAAGTACCTCGCTGGTGTGGGTTGAGGTATGGTTGGGGGAAAAATAAATCTTCCAGTTAACCGAAACGAAACGATAGCCATCGATATCATAACGGTCATTCCTGACGAGATGGCAGGGGGCGATAAGAAGTCATGAGCGACTTTTTTTCGAGTGCCACCGTGGAGACTCAGAAAAAAGGCGAAATTGACAAAAAATTCAAAAATATTACTGTAGCTTTAGAAGAGTCATCATGGTAATCTAATATGTACAGTGGCGTGGAATGAGGTAGTGTGTCATTACGTAACTACTTCGATTATCCATAGCGATAATCCTTTCGACACTTGCCAAAGGCGTTGATCGAAGAGATTGAGATGTGGCCATAAAAACGTTAATTATGACATTTATTTTATCTAAACCTATTTATTAACCATTACTTGACAATGATTTATTGACGTTACGCTTTTACGGGACCCCTTGAATTAGCCGACTGCATTATTGATTATCATTGGATCACAAGATATCATTGAGTATCCAAGCTTACCCTTCAACTTTACAACTTTTACCCTTTGCTAGGATTTAATCGTCTCAGGACCAGAGAACTTCTCCAGGACCAAATTACGGTATTTCTAGGGGAATTCTCCCGAAATAGGAGGCAAATGAGAAAAATCTAAAATATTCATGAGTACGAATCAGCCCTTGCCTCAAGAAAATCGAGTAAGAAAATCGAACAAAGGGATTTTTCAGAACGACTCATTCAGGGGAGTAAAAAGAAGTACCACTCCGAGTAAACAAGTAAATAAAGGTATTGTGTAATCAATGAAGAGGCCAATGAATAGGAATCAATCGTGAATTCGTTAGCCGTCCATCCCCAGGATCATTGACATACGATCGAAAAACGCTACCCACGATACATTTGAAAAATGAGCAAGTAAAATGGCGAGATTGACATCTCGGAAATGAAATTACACTTTAATAAACAATTTTAGAAGTTACAGGAAAAAATACTAGTCGAGTTTACAGTGGAACAAGTAGGCAACCCAGGCTGTCGGGGTCAGGAAGGATGGCTTCTTTGATCTAACAGTCAGTCACTTCTAGAAATTTAAAATAAGTTTCTGCACATCGCTACTCTTTGAGATTTCTTCATTTTTGGAATTTTTTATCTGATTAACAAATATTTGAGCCTCTTCACCCTCCCCCACCGCCCATGATTTAGACGAAAGAGGAAAAAATTTCGGAACAGTCGTGCTCCTAATCTGGTTGCAAAGTCTCCTGATCATCGGTCATGTCCCCTACGCCCACGCTCCAGGGGTAGGATTTCCAACTTTTTTTTGACGACAAAAAAAATGATGAACTCAGAGGTTGTTAAGGATGGACAAGTGGATTGCTCATGAGCCCAACAGCTTAAATGACAAAATAATAAGGCTATTTGGAAAAAAAAAGTAGAAAGGATTTTCAACAAAAAGTGCGGTTTTAAGCCTTATTTCGGAGAAGCTCCAACAAATTAAAAAATTAAATTTTATATGACAAAAATTAGAAAATCTTGTATTTGTGGTGAAAAAAAATTGTTAGAGAAAAAATAAAGACGAGTCAATGGAGAATTTCAAAAAAGACTTTTTTCAGAAAAGATTGAGCTGAGCAAGTGAATTTCATCATCGCAGTAAATGTACCAACCAAATGTCGGAGGAAATCAAACATATTTTTGGTGCATGGCTTAAAAAAGTCTTTAGTATCGCTGAGACAGAACAATTTATCGAATCACTTCCAGAAAAGTTCGTAACCAGAGAAGTGATATAAAATGATAGTAATACTTGATAATAAAATGAAATACGCAAACAGGATTCAGTTCGAGCACTACGGTCCTATGATCCTAGAAGTCAAGTGAAAATTCAATTTCACTTGAGGAAATTCGATCATTAAGGGAAAAAGAAGTTGAATTTTTGGGGCGGAGAGTACAAAATATTGTGTAAACAAATAAGGGGACCCGGAAAATTGGAACGATCACATTCTCCTGAGTGAGCTACGCAATCCAATCCATACGCGTAATTGTAGGACGATCGGAAAATTCGATACCATAGATTAGCATATAGATTCGGGGCATAATTCACATCGTTAAGCACCCACTTAAGTGGTCGGTGTCACACCCATGGGTTACAGTGACAGCACCGTGTCGAATTACGACGTGGACCTCCTGCTCAGGCTGTAATTTGTTTGTGATCCTGAGATACTTGAGAATGACCACCTTGCCAACATTCTGCTGAATCCTGCTTGGTCTGGTGAAAATCAGTTGAGAAATGGCGCCCAGTGCAGAGGGAAGGGGTGGGTCATGCACCTGACCAATGAGAGTCACTCAAGGAGGGTGCGGTTTCAAAGTACCTGATTGGTCGATTATTTCACCATGGCATGCCTAGCTTCAAAGCATCTGATTGGTCAACTACATCACATTGGTATGCCTGTCTAAGCGGATTTTTTTTCAAGTCACTCAAGAAAAGAAATCAGCATATACAGACATGAACATGAGAACGAGGTGCGGTAGACTGTATGAAACAGTTTTCAAACCAATCTGGCTGAATGCCAGCTGAGTAAACAAATTCAAAACAACGACTATAATTGGGCGGTTGGGAGATGGCAACCGTTGCGCAGCGGGGAAACGCCGTCTAGGAGGTTGCTGTCATATACCTCTGACTANCATGTTCTTGAGCACATCAGCCAGTAACTAGTCAACTTACTGACGACCTTGTCATAAACGTGAACGATCCCCATACGTAAGTACTGATCAAAGGCTTAGCGACCGTTATGACAAGCCAGTAGACGCAACGCAGCGGGTTGCGTCACGATTTACGCGTGTGATGCGAACGCGGCCAGGATCCAAAAACAGGGAATATAGCTATTTACCAAATAATTCGGAACTCTGATGCAAAGTCAACCTGCATAGATCGTTCTTTCATTCATCCTGAGCGAATACGGTATGCAGATAGTACGGTAGGAAAATGCTGACGGCCGTAATTCTACTTTCCCGAACATTCTCAGTAACAAACGTTTCAAAAGGGGTGAAGGCTTCGTGAACCCGATTGGCTACCGTACCCGCCGTGAAGTTTATTGTGAAACGTAACAATAAACAATAACAATAGGACAATAACAATAGGACTTAACAAGATTAAGGGGAATTCATAAGTATTTGAGGTAGTCGTAGAATGATCAACGGATGAAACAGCGGTACCTTTTGGCACAGTTGAGGTTGTGGGCAGAAATTGGGATGGAACTTTTGGAATGCTTAAGACAGCAAGTGGAAAATTCAAATATGGTTTCAAACAAAGTTGATGAACAAACAAGCTGTTGAATATTCCTCCATAGAGTTGGCATTTTACCATAGAATGAGATTTGAAAGAAACGAGGAAACCTGGATGGAGATATAGGTTTTCAGAGTCGAAAATCGGAACGTATAGACAATGTTTCTGTTGAAAACCGGAAGAATGTAAATGAGGAATGAGTTGAATAAACAGAAAACAGGAGATTTTCGGGAAAAAATCTGACCATAAGTCCTTCCAAGCAAGTCCAAGCGATCAATCGATAGAACACTTCTCTACACAGTCAATCCATGAGGAGAAACAGGACAGTACCAGTAATGATGACCGCAGTTATGATACTTAACACAGATACACTTACGATTATTGTAAATGAGTATAGTTCACAACAGAAGTAAATAAGGTTTTGTGAAGTCAAATATGGCCAAATAAATAAATAAATAAATAAATAAATAAATAAATAAATAAATGAACAAATATCGGGTCGAACAGTCGCGTCAGACTTTGAAAGTATCACCGAGGTAGTAACGATGTCTCCCCTCAAAATAAACTGACCGATAGGAGTCAACATCAAAAGAGTGTCCATGATGTAAGCCAACTGGCTTTCTACTTTGTATATTTACCAGGTTAGCAGTTAAGTAACTGCATATATTTCAAAAAAAAAATGCACTTATTTAAAAAAAGCAAATTTATCCAGCTGTATATTGACCACGAAGTGCTCAGGTAAATGGTTGTCAATATAAATCACTAGAACAGGCGGTTGCCTTTTAAGATGGATGTTTGAAATTCAGTTACTTGACATTACTTGACAACCTTATACATGTAATGGAGTTTTGTAACAGTAACTACTTCTTTTCAGGACAAAAGTAGAATGATTCGATTAGAGTAAGTAAATATTACAATACGTATAACCACCATACATTGTGAGGATGGTCATTTTGTCACAGCATGACATCAGTAACGAGGACAGCAATAAGTAAATAAGCTGACTTTGTAGGTCAGATAACAACGTTACCAAAAAGTAGGATTACGATAACGCAACACAATTGGGTAGGGGACCGATTCAAAAATGATGATGGGAAACGGAAAAGATGAGACCACGTTGTCGGACTTTACGGACTCAAATGAATGGCGGCGATTACGCGGTGGCGTCGTCGTGATTGACAGATGTTCAAAAGGGACCACTCATCACGGGTACAGTTATTATGGTCCCTATACACTCGCACATCATTGACACATCCGCCGAACACTTCACTTTCTCGTATATAAAGGCAATTTCTTGGGGGAACCCATGAGAAGTATGAGATGAGAGGCGATGGGAGAACAAGTAGGAGGGAGTCACCTGGAAAGCTTGTAGGCAACCACCCACAATGGCCGAAATCGTCGATAAAAACGGGTTGCACGTTTGAATTAATCGCCCGGGGATAATCTGTCGAGTAGAGCCATAAACCCGGGTTAAGACTGTAACGGACCGGGGCTGGACGGCGGCAGGGGGTTCCCGCCTAGCGGAGCGATTCAAAAACAGATATACCCGTTTGGCGTAGGTTGGCAGTGGGCAGAGAGGTCAGTTAGAGAGTGTACTGGGGGCGGATGGTGCAAGGATGGTGGCTACACAACGAGGGTGCACGTCCAACGGGGAGGTCCAGTGGGTGGGTGACCACTATGCCGTACGTGATGCGTTTGTTCTATTCGTAAGCGAATATCTCGCCGAATACTCAAATCAGATAGCGGTGGTCACTGTACCAACTAGTATTACTGGCTTTGTTTGATACACAACGGAAATGGCGAAAATAATCGGCATAGGGATCATATTAACGTCTAAGATGGTCGGCATACCTCAGAAAGCAAAATTAAAGGTCGAGTAATTTCATTAATTACTAGGTTCAGCAATTATTCCTCACCCCTCTATAAACATCTAACAAAGTGAAAATTCCACTCGGTCAACAATGGGGATCTATTACTGGACAGGACTTTAACAAGTAATTGGGCAAGAAGAATGGATTCTATCATATTCGAAGACAAAATATGTAAGACTGAAGTAAGAAAGGTGCGCCATCTTCAGTGCAGTACTACTTTCAAGAAATTTAAAGAATTTTTCGTGGGGTGGGCAAAATTCAAAAAGAAAATTTCAGGAAGTCTCCAAACTTCCGGAACCACTTATTTTCTTTGTGAAAAACTTTATCATTTTTTCGTGATTACAGGTTACAACAGCGGGAAGAGCCTGTACCTTCAAGTAGATACCTTGAAGGTGGGATAGAAGAAAAAGAGGATAAGCCCGATTCATCTGTTTCTGATAGTTTCGCTACAGTTTGGTTTCATAGAGTTTATATGAAGTTGTTCACGTGATGTTAAAGAAGAAAATGAAAGAAATGGATTTTTAATTTTTTGGCGTTTTCGAATCTGCCTGAGGGTGCGCCATGCTATCTACTTCTGCTCAAATCGTAGAAGCTTTGGAAGGCTACTTAGCTTGTACAATAGGTTGTGAGGGACAGCCTAATCGGAAGTTAGCCATTTTAAAATGCTGGATAACTTTCTTTTCAACTCACGTTCCGAGGAGATGGAGAGCATGGTCTAGATTCAATAACGACTAATCTCAAGGCTAGGATTTGGGGTCATATAACGTCTTCGAGGCAACTGCGAAAGGCAGAGTTGGGTAATGGCTTAGTTCGATCCGAATTGCCAGTCTTATTCGATTTTCCGAAGACTTAAGAGGGGAAACAGAAGAGTAAGTGATGACAAGAACACCCAGCCTTTCGATGTGGTTCCACGAACTTAGTTCGCTGTGGTACTGGTGACATTTGAACGGCCCCTTGCAGTCACTACGGTCGGCTTAGCCTCAACGAAGCTAATCACGATAACGAAGCCATGGCCCTCTGGATTAATCACATTACTAGTTGTGCTTCAGTATGGCTCTTAGCGTGATTGTCTCGTTAAGGTTCAATGAATAACAGCTAATTACGGAACACAGACGACGCATCGCCTGCTGACCATCTGCGTAGCAGAGGCGATCAGGCTGTCAAAACCTTCACACCGAACGCCTCACCTCACGGTTTTTCAGACACGATCGACGTTTTTTTTCAACGACAGCGATGACGAAGAATTCGTCGTCCTTATGGAATCTGGTTTCACAGCAAAGAGAGGCGACGAAAATGAAATGAGGCTCATGCCCTCAGTGGACCAAACGACACAGTTCAGGATCAGATCGGTTCTGCAAACTATGATGGGCCCCAAGTTTCCATAGAAACGATATAACGGGCTTCCACAGACAGGAAAGAGCTAGGAAGGGCACAATAAGGGCCCATCATTAGGACTTGATCCATAGATGTAAAGAACTGGGCCTTTTTCAGGACCTATAGAGGGATTATGAGGTTTTGAGGCCCTTGGAGAAGTTCTAAGCAGTATTGAATGGTGAAAACTCAACGTACTCGTTCGACAGAGGGCCCAAGTTTCCTCCCAGTGAGACTAATAACTTGGTGCTTTTGATTAAAAATTATTTTTCAATTTTAGATTAATTTTTAATTTCGATTTAGTTTTTAATTTTAAGTTTAAAATGTTAGTATTATGAGCTTATTAGGGTTACAGACGAAGACCAAAAGGTTCGCTGTAGAACTTGATAATCAGCTACTTAAGTCGTTTGCCCCATTAGTGGTTCAAAACGTGTCCACTTACTGGTAACTACTTTCCGGCTCCAAACAAGTCACTCCTCAGGACACAAGCATTTCTTGGCCGTAAAAATGTTGCAGTTAACAAATGTATGAAAGACGGTACCACGTTCATCCCCTGACTCGTACTTTGCACCAAATAACCCTTTTATTGCCGGCGCATAGTATGAATCAAGGGTGTAGTAACATTTGAATACAAAAAACAAAAAAAGGCATATATTGACATACTGTGTGTGATGTGTATGTCAACAATACGTGTGACGACAATAATGGCAGGCGGCACAGCACCGGTCACCGTGCACATAAAATAGCGCTGAGGTTAGACGTCTGCCCTGGTCATGGTCCTCAAGACCGCTTAAGAGCGAGCTCACCCCCACTGAACCATTACTCTGTACTGGTAAGCAGTAGTAGGTGGAACTGTAAAGGATAAAATTGTATTCTTGCTCGGTCCTTCGCAAAGTACAAGCGCAACATTTCACAATCCAGAACATTCCAGGAAAATATAGGCTTTTCTGAAATTTTTGCCAGACAATTTCTGTACACTCCAAAAAAAAANAAAAAAAAAAACACCATCATTGACTTAGAGCTGGAAAAAGCATGATTTTATCAACAGAAATACCTTTTTACGGGACCGCCGTCAAAGGTCAAACACCGCAACAGAACAGGGAGACTTTTCAAGAGTGAAGAGATGGATTCGTTTCTGGGAACAGACTGAAATGTCGACAGGTGCCAGTACTGTTCCACAAAACTCTAGTATACACCTTAAGAGCCTGTTTCGTTGCAGTAGTTTCTTTTAAGCTGGAAGCCATGGTTCTTGATCCAAGCCTACCAAATCAGAATTGATCAGCTCTAATCTACTACCCAAATTTCTTTGAGAAAGACCTCTACTTACCCCTTCCCCCACCACACCACTACCATTACTACTCTTATACTAATTTTTTTGGAAAACTTAGAAGAAGCTAAAAATGAGTTTATAAACACAAATATTTTTTTTTCGAAATTCGAAACTAACCAGCTGGCTAAGGAAAAATTGACAGAATCTCCGCGTACGCACGAGATATTGAATCCTATAAAAATTTAATGCAAATCAGGAGAGAAGTAGTTCTTATTAGTTAAACATTCTTATGTAAACTATTACTAATAATTTGAGAAATATTAGCGTCCTAACAAAGTGATTACTGTTCTATCATTTTAAGTATGAAGTTAATCAGTAAACAGGCTCTTCTAGGTTTATCGTACTACATACTTGCGCCACTTAATCGACTTTCTCTCAGAATCCCAACTACGTTGAATTGCATATTCGGCCCGTTCTAAATAAAAGATCGCTGGATCTGCCCAAATACAAGTGGGATCACTGTTTTTTCAGCCAAGCCCGGTATCAAGGGATCCTGAGAAAATGGGACACCATTAAACGGGCATTGCGCGGATTTGAACACCTGGCGACTTGTTTATTAACCGCCGCCGTTCTCACGGGAATCGATAGGTATCCAAGCTGCTATCATCTAAGTTCATATACCAATAGGAACTGTCAGTCAAAAACTGGCTCCGAAGCACCCTTACTACTTACTTAGACAATGTTTTAGGAGCAAGCCAGAGTCTGAGGACCGCTCCACTGTAAGCAATGGCAATGCTAGTTAGTATGACCAATAAAGCTTTCAACCCTACCCACGGGAACCCAAAGTAACACCCCATTCGCATTTAGCAGAAACATTCTATTCATATTCAAAATCTTGGCAATGTTACGGGATTACGTTAAAAACTATTACTCGAAGCACTATTGTGATATAATCATCACCATTATACAAGCAAACACTCAAAGAAAAATAAACTTTTAACCAGTAGCTATAACAAATTAAACTTTGAATAGGTGTAACCACTCGTCTTACAGTAATCAAAATTCAACACGACTAGATGAGCTATTGTAGCGTATTGAAAGATTCACTTGAGCAACGGCGATTTCGCCCGAACGACATCGCTTAGGGAGTAGGAAGGGAGAGTAGGCGGGTAAGAGCAACCTATGGCGGTAATGATAACATATGATAAAGGCGAGTAAAGGAGAATGGCAGAATACAATAATAATCTCCTACAGGCACCAGGATAAATGAAAGGTACGGTATTCGAGTGATGAGTTGCTTAGAGTTAAAATATTTCGCGCGCATGAGTCTACTGCTCCACCAATGATTTGTAAAATTGATCTGATCGATCGATATTGCATAAACTATTAGAAAGGAAACGAGTAATCACATTAAAACAGGCTATCAAAAAGATAGAAAGGGATTACGCTTGTTACGATGAACAATGATGGAGAAATGGATTCAGAAAGGCCATAGATAAATGTCAACACGTGAATTAATGTAGGTCAATGTGTGGATCGATAAACAGGTTAACCGATCATTTTCTCACTCTTGGAGGGCACGATCGAGCGCTGCCTGAATATTGGCAAAGGCGTCACGACCCATGAAATCCGGATGGCCAGCTTCCCATGCTCGGAGTCTTTCTTCATCAGTGGGAGATGGCGTCTGAAATCAAATTAAACTCGAAAATTCACCGAAATTTGGATTATTCGGGATTTCTATTTACTATGTGGTATTAAAGATGATTACGCTTGTTGTAAATTAGGGTTGATGTTATGAATTCAAGACAGCAAGCTGATGGTTAGGGACTAATATCTAATTTCTAATCTAATTGCTGAAAAACGAAAACCGGAAACCGAAACGAATTAGGTCCACGCACACCGGAACGATTTTCCAGTGGGCGGGCAAGTAATTCAAGTTGATGTCAACCTGCAGACCACAAACTCCTCTAACTGAATCTCAAACATTATTAGGCACACATTGAGATGAAACTCGTACATATTTTTATTGGACGTATTGTCCGAGCCGACTGACCACCCAGACAAGAAGTCACCAGGAAAATGACTGTTCCCTGACCGCTGGTGCAGTAAAAGTTCTATGAGCTTTACCCAGACACGTCGCAAACAATCCCGAAGCTCAGCCCGATGTCTCCATGCTGTTTTTTGATGAGGACCAAATCTTTTGCCTATCTGTCTGCTGCAGGTTTTCTATGACCCACCTTTGGATGGACTCCTGCAGATGGGAATGAGCATCCTTCACTCTGTAATTAGAGAGTTAGTATTGAAAAACTACATGCTAATCAAATCACACGTTTAGATAGGTTATATCAATTAAAATCATGCATTCAAAGTGAAAACCCTCCAGCAGAATCCAGCAACACCCACATGGAAAAGTACCAACGGTCATTTCCAGCGACAAACATTTCTCAACATTTATAAAGAAAACTCGAAGTTGGCTTTGGTATTGGAAATGATCGTTATTATCAGTCCCGGTTACCGGTCAATTCGATTGATTTGCTATGGAATATTATTTAAGGAACAGTAAGGGTGCAGCACACTTTAGCCGCTCGAAGGCACAGTTCACGATAAAAATGGTTTCAGAGATTTCCCAGAAGAACGAATCCAGGGCCTCTTCTAAGTATACCCTATGGAGCGTTATCGGATAGAACACGATGGGCGTAGTGAGTTCTCGAGAACAGGCTGCGTTGACGCCCACACCCAAATGAGGACGAGTTTTCAAGGCGTTGTGCAGGCTGCACCATTCACAACAGAGCAAGGCGATAGTGAGAAGCAGTCTAGGGCTTTTTGGCTTACTGAAGACAGCTCTGTATGCAAATGCAACTGCTGGAATCCCGTTCAAATTCTCCCTCCACGCGATTTCCGCCATGGTAATCCGTACACCCTCATCTTTTCAAAGGCTACCAAAAAACAATACTGAACTGTGCCTTCAAGTCCTCACTTGATTATAGTGAATACGGTGTTAAAACTTTGTATCAGTTAATTCAATTAAAAGTGATTTCAAGTACTAGCTCCATACATATAGCTAAGAGGCGCTGCTATCAACCGAGCAAAATAAGCAGACCCACAAGTTCGATCCCTTTCCTGATCCAAGAGCAAAAGGCAACATCCGAGTTGGGAGCCCTTCTCATCAAGGGCAGTTTACATTTCTTGGGATTGAACGGGCACAAAAACTGCGTTTCATTTCTCA
Source organism: Haemonchus placei (assembly GCA_900617895.1). Lineage (NCBI taxonomy): Eukaryota > Metazoa > Nematoda > Chromadorea > Rhabditida > Trichostrongylidae > Haemonchus > Haemonchus placei. The sequence goes on from UZAF01017443.1 coordinate 30,134, forward strand.
TAGTTGTACTATAAAAGCTATACTGTTGTAATGGTGTACCAGTAACTTCCTTGAATTCTTCGAATCTAATGAAGGGGTATATGAAAAGGGTATGTATATCCCTTCAACAGATTCATCGAGTTAGAGCAAAAGGAATCGCACTTGTGGATCAAACTTTTTCTCGACGATTTACCAGTTGTATTTGAGGTTCCAGTAAGTAAGAAAAAGCTTTTTAGAAAGGATAGTAGAGGAGTAGAGTAGGCTTTACCACCAAAAACCACAACAACCACTTTCGTTACCCTGTACAACACGTGTAGCTGCGGATTCTACCAGAAAATATTCATCCATGCTATTAGATATGCAGACAAATTTGGTCGTAATGCTAGATACATGTCCTCAAGCACAACTTGCCACTTATTGAAACGTGGCAGAGTGTGTGTGCATTCTGTGATTGGCCGTTTTTCTTTTCAACCAATCAGAGGTCAGCTATGCATCCACCAATCAACGGCCAACAATGCACACACCGCACGTCAAATCTGGTAAGTTCTGTATGTTCCAGTTGAGTAAATGTAAATAGCATTACGGAACAAATTTGTCTTTTCAAACTCACAATAATTGCCGTCACCTCGGCATCGGTAAGGTGACTTGTCGTTTCTTCATCGTCACTAAGGGACTGTTCTACGTACACATGCGAATCTACATCTATACACATCGCACGATCAGAAACCAAATCGCTACCTAAATTCTGCGTAACGTGCTGAAAACATTGCTGATGTTCAGGCTGTTCAGGGACATGATGTGACGTCATCCCATGAGCGTCATGATCATGTCGTGGCTGATGCTCATAGTCAAGCTTTTCAACGTTATGAACATGACTAAATGACGACGACGACGATGATGTGTGGATAGGCTGTGATTGATGATGATGATGTGAATGTGTAGACGGCGGCGTAGATGAGTGTAGGGTTGCCGTCGTCGGGTGAGATGATGAAGGATGTGACGACGACGATCGAGAAGCCGCTTGACAGGATGACGTCGTCTTCAATCAATAACATTGAAACTCAATCTTCAAAAGCGAAACCACACAACAATCATACACAATGCCACTGCAAATCAACCACATGCACATAGAAGGGTAGGAGATACGCTTTGAGATGATTTCCGAGGAAATCATCCACAAGAGAGGAAAGGGATGTGGAAGGACCGCCTCCTGTGGGCGGGCCTTGCGTGCCCCACTGCACAGCTAACACAGCCGTTTCGCCCATTATGGATGACGAACTCGGATATCAATTGTGATAGTCCATTTTCAAGCAAAAATATCGGTAAAATTGTTATAAAGTAAGGAGAGGCTTCGGCTTTGCTTGGAAGCAGACCATCATGGTTGGCAATTGGAACATTTAAGAGACAAATGACGGCTCAAAGGAAAAAATGTTTCGGGACGAGGACGTTGTAAGTATCCTTACATAAGCAGCAACATTCTGCTGATGGATTTGTCTCCACATTTCCAGATGAGCACCTTGAGCTGCTGACGATCCATGCCATGGCTTGTCAGCTCCGATAAAGTGTACTATTTTCGTTGAAGCACCAAACCTGGGATATACTGCATTATGGCGGATCCTTTTACTTGTAAAACTACATTTTCAAGTAAAAGTTACCTCTTAAAAGCAGCTGCATACGTGTAAAATGAGCCGGCTGTCATGTTGTAGATGAACGGCAGCCGGTGGATCGCCGGCAAGTCGCGCCATCCAGCGAAAAACTCATTCAAAAGACCCTGATCACCTCCATCAAATGAGCCATGAGAGATGGCAAATGCCAACAGGCGGCCTAAATATAATTATCGATTGATCCCAGCCTTAATTTTCCTTTCACAAAATTCTACACTTGGGAAGCTTCAAAGTATACCGCCCGCTTATACTCAAGTTTCTATTGAAACACTACGTGTTGGTGGGTAATTGCCAAATATACATTGGACACAACCTCAAACATATTTTTATGTTCAAAAGCCGTTCAGGAAGTCCTATGGAAGATTTATTTGAAACCTTCCAAAGCCATTTACAATCTGAGTGAGAGAGTAAGACATGGCGCATTCCCAACCAGGAAGGGGGTAAGCCAGAAGCCTTTTACTTTTTGGTGGAACTTCCAGTGTGACAAACAGAGGTTAGACGCCAACATGAATTGGGAATGGTTTGAACATTTAGCCGCTCCGGAATAAGCCATGACATCTTCTCCCATTCCCAATCGTCGAAACGATTGAAAGGGTGTGTTGACCTATGAACTCTTCTCAGCCACTATTACGTAACGGATATTTCTAGCCCTCTCTCTTGAGCAATTCATTCTTTCATCTGTGGTCTCGAAAGTTTCAGGGACCTCTCATTACAGGTCTGGTTGCTCACTTTTGATAAAAGCGTGTGTGGCTGTGTGTTCGTGTAGGTACTGTAATAAATTTTCTTTGAATACCAATTCCAATATCTTACGATAGGTTTCGAGGCTTGGTACGTAAACGAAAACACCGCTGTTGAAGCAATCTGGCCATCCAATGTCGGCAGCAGCTGAGAATTCGGGTCGTTCAAACAGCTCGTCAGCATTTTGCAGTACCTGAAAATTATGACAAACAAGTTACCGTAGTCAATGGCCTAGAAAATTCGATAACATTGTCGTAACCACTTTAAAAACACCAAACACAACGTGAAAGAGGTATTCGATTCGAACTTGACGTGTCTCTGCGTCAGATGACACTTTGTAGGCAAAAAATGCATATCGATTGGGTCACTTCGGCGACGAGACAGCGAAATATTTAGCTTCGCTTTTTAAAACTACAAAGTTTGTTCAAGATTATCTACTGCAACACTACTTCTTTCGAATTGTCGTGCTATTTACTGTTCGAACCCTACTCCACACTCTGTAAGTTCACTTTTTCAATGGTTAAGCTAGAATTTCGTGGAACAAGTTCAGGGATGACGTCATCGGGACCCAATGCAATGTGTAGCACCCGACGGTAAGCATAGGCATATCTTATCAATGTTTACTTAACTAATTACTCCGACCGCATGCATCAACACATTAGTTGTCGGCACGGTCTTTGATCTTTACATTTAAATTTGACCTAAGAACTACTATGATTTCTCGCTGCAAACAAGTCAAATCCATCCAGTGAACACAGTAATATCCGCTCCTCCAGAAAATCCTGCTTTACAACAGTCGCAGGAGCTCATAAAAAAAGTCATTAGCCAGCTAAACACCACCGCCATCGTCTCGAACAATCGATGGCAGAATCCTGTTCTAAAAATTTGTACAGGGCTGTTGAAAATGTGAGGAAAACACTCAAGGTAGGCGTCTACCGCCGCATAGCGGCTGTTATTCATTGGAAAACCATAGCCATTTAATGGACCCATCACCCGTCAAACTATTTACACTGCGATCATTGAAAGCTAATCATAGCGAACCGCGTCAAGTGAGAAAATATCTTTTTTTATTTTTAGCGAGCTTGAAATCGAAACGCTGCTGTGGAAATCAAGACGGGACGCGAGCAGTCGCGTCGCGCTGTTAACACCGTGACGCAGTGTCACAACGACGGCCGTCCAATAGGAGATCTTTATTCTTTCTGGTCAATTATGCCCTATTTCAGCCAACGTATCCTCCGAAACTAAATGAAGACCAGTAATTTTACCTACCATCGTATCGGCGTCTAAAAATACGGCCTTTGTGTATTGCGTCAATCGCCAGCAGTGAAGTTTTGTGAATGTGACACCAAGATCGGGTCGATTTATCAGGGCAAGATTTTCCTAAAAAGCTAATCAAATAAAATTTAGATAGAAACTTCATATCCATACTGATATACTTATCATCTTCTTTAGCCAGNATAACATGAGGTGCTTCACAATGATCGACCAATAAAAACCGCCGACGCAAAGTGAGCGGCCTGTGGGCACCCGATTGGCCAAACGTTTTCCAATTTCGCAAGCAGTCGATCACGAATAGAATCTCGGGACTGATTTGTCTACACCTAACATTCCCTGTGCACCCCGAAAAGCTTCTGTGCTGCCCTTCTGAGAGGGTCAGCGTTGACAGACCTGATAGCGGAAACCTTCCCGAAAAACTCTTCAATACGTCTAAACCCACCAAAAAAATTGCGTTGCGAAAAGGACATAGAGAAACTCACGTTTGAAAGCGTATCAGCTGCATTATATGATAACAAGTAATGCGGTACAAAGTAAATGCACTTTAAAAAGTATGAATACCTGATCGTTGCTGTCCAATACATTTACGTATGTCACTTCATCGAACTGGGCTGCTAATTCAGAGCGAAGGCCAGGAGACACCTGAAAGTCGATCGATAGCTACTAAAACAACACGGCTATCAAACTTTCAGAGACAAATTTTCACTATGCCTTCTATGAGATCAAATAATCGCTGGAAAATCCTGTCTTAGAGCAGAAAATAGTGACCTGAGAGTTATAAAATCCTCCTGGAACAGAAAAAAAACTCTTGCTGTTTTGAAACGGGAAATTCCAAGGTTCCAGCATTCCCCATTCGCCCCAGAAGCATGGTTTATGATCTCTGATCATGTTTGTTGTTTCACTGATAGCCTTGTGCTTGGTGTAAACTCCAGAGAAGCGTCACCAAGTAATCAATTTTCCCAAAAACCGCAATTTTTCCCGCTTCAAAAGAAAAAATTGACCCAAAATATTTCTGAATTTGGACATACCGCTTCTGTAAGCATACAGTGAAGTTTCTTGGTCGTTCCAGCAGCTTTAAGTGAATGCGCTAAGACGAGCGCTCCTTGAGCGTAGCCATCGTGGGTGGCAAGTGTAACCCAGGCCTCGGACATTTCGACTAAAACAATACTTTGTTACTGAAGTAAACGAAAAGGCAATGGTGGACCAGAGGAAAGACGATGATGTTGTGTGAAAAGCCGGGATACATTTATGCATAGCATGTGGTGAGTGAAGTGTTGGCTGCTTGGCCACTATTTAACAGCCGCGCTGCTGCCATTCACTGCCACCAACGCCATTTTGTCCGAGGATTTTCATCCTCCAACTCAACGATTCAAAATAGATCTATTGTCTCATCGAATTTCAACATAGAGGAGAATAACTAAAAGGCTACAATGTAGTAATGCAGAAATAGAAAGTAACAACATGAGCCAGACAAGCAGCAGCGGCAGCAAATGGCCGTAAAGTTTTTTTCTAGTCGTGGTGAGGTCGAATATCAGCACAGCGACCTACAAGGTATTGCACTTATGATTGCGGAGCAAATATTACGATGAGAATGCGATAAGAAATACACGTTCTACATCTCATATATGAAAGTTGGACGATGGCGGATAAGGTGGTCGCGAGACGAAAGTGAAGGCAACTGAGATGATGGATAGTAGATCGAATATGCCGGGCAAAATCCCAGTTCACCGCAACCCACCACAACCATCCTCTCAGCCTCAATCAGAGTGAGCGGCAAGAGGTGAGCATGAGATGCGGTAACGACCTTGCATCCGAGAAATAACAGGAACAAGACGTGTAAAGTTTTTCAGAACGTATAATCGTGGGCCGTAGGAAAAAGCGCGCGCCACCCGCATTGACACGATCAATAATCCCGCCATAAAGAGCCACGAATTCCAAAGATCAAAAATATTTTCGTGTGGGTGGTCCGAAATGGTTGATTGGGGTCGGTCACGAATCAGTGAGAAGAAGCTACAGTTCAATGAATTATTTGTTGAGCTTATCGGAAAAGGTCATAAAAGTTCAAATTGTTGAACAGGACGCCCTGCAACTTTCAGAAGTTTGTGATAACGACGTTTTTTGTCGACACTCCCCCTGCACTCTCCCCTAACCCCTTCCTTCGGCTCTCGCTTCTCAAAGACTCCTCAAATCAGTTGCCCGGTCTAACCTGGGATCGCTCAAGAGCCTTAGGAGACCTGGAAATGGATGAGTGGGTGGCTATGCCACCACAGGCCGGGGTGCGGGAGGAAGGTTCGGTCTTTAGCGGGACTAAAAGTGGACACAGGTGACTTTCATGACATTTGACTGACAACTCCGTTTAGTAGCAAGTAAAAAAGGGAAACTTGTCATCATAATGTGGTAGAACTAGTACCCGACACCAGTAAGCATCTCTACTTTACTTTTCAAAATGTAAAAAGGCTAAGTAAATCCAGCGCAATACCGATCAATACTGATCAGTAATGCCCAGATCAATTAGTTAGGTTGAGGTTCAGGGGTAGTTGAGCATTGCGCCAAGCCAACGGACGGCGCCATTACCCGCCTACAGCTTTCGATTTCAACGAGGTGTAACTAGTCCTGCTAAAGTACCTCAGCAAACAGAACATATGGATTACAGCAGCAGCCGTTCCCGTCTCCCCCACGTTTATAGCCCCCCACATATGCTTTAACTCCTGACTTGTTGCAGTTTTTTTTTTCGGGATGGCACATGAGCATGTGTTCATCCGATGAAACATCACCTACGTTATCCCACTGAAAACTGGCTACTAAATCCGGTTCATCATGGGATGGAAGTGATAGCGGCTGATCGGAAAAGCTGTAACTTACTCGATTGACGTGATGAAAAATTGTTTTCTAGTGGATCATTAATCCCTAAAAGTGGGTGGGGCATGATGCAAATGGATGGCCAATAAAAGACCGAGTAGCGACAGGAGCGGGGGCCACCTCAGGACGTCATTGGTGGATTATTTCGCAGTCGGCAAATGTTATATTTGTGGAACTACTTTCAATAATTTATTATAAAACTGAATGTTTAAATAAAGGAACTAGTAAGTAGCAGTAACATAGCTAGGCACGCCTGAGGGAGAGGATTTGAAACTTGAGAAGCTGTTTTCACAAAGCTTTTCTGCTAGGGTAAATCGATACTGCGTTCAAGAGATCAGTGCTTTCTGTTGTGGTTGGAGTTTAAAAGTTTTCAGATGAAGGACCTGAAAGTTCTTCAAAAACCCAAACAATGAGAT